>VJMY01000173.1:0-126859 GCA_009869795.1 Neelides sp. FZ-2019
CACAAACTTCCCATGATTTCGAGTCGCAAGTAAAGTTCAAGTTGACCAGGACAATCGAAAAGAACCAATTCTCCATCTCCGCCTTCTAACAACTCCTGAAGCCATTCGGGATTATCGACAAGGTATCTATAATTAATTACAGATAAAATAAATTAAAATCTTATCCCTTCTCTAATACATTAAAAAGACAAATGTAATTTACTTCATGCAGAAGAGAAGAGCACCATTAGGCCCAAGAGCAATTGTTGAATCTTCCATCACGTCAACTGCTGTAATTAAATCTCGAACATCAGCAATGGGTTCATAATCAAAGCTATCACAAGCAGGATCCAAATTCACGACTTCGACCTTACGCTTCGATATATCTCCATGTTTCTTCGCGAGACTACAGTATGTGCTCTGTAATTAATGTTATTTAACAAACCGATTATAAAGCCGTTAAATAATCGCATCATACTAGGATTTTCAAATTGAACAAGAAAAAGAAAAGATTTTGCAGAATTTGATCGTGATTTACCTTTCCGCATCCAGCAGGACCCATCACAAATTGTCCAAACTTCATCTTGTTAAAATATTATAAAATTTTAATTACTAAACTGAATATAAACGTAAATGGAGCAATAAATGTGATTAACAATTAACGTGTGAAATTATTCATTCTTTATTTAACTCTCAAATTTAACAAAATATCAAATACGATTAACACGCGGTAAAGAAAGTTTAAACAACATTCGCTCCTTTCAGTTTCAACCAGCATGAAAACCAACAAGTCTCATATAAACCTAAAGATAATGAACGAACACAACTCTAGCTTTTTATCTTCCCAATTCCAATAATTTATAATTTATACAAAATCATTTTTGGAAGTTTGTATTTCTTAATTACAATTAAATATACATAAAAATGTAATAATAATTAGTAAGTATTTAAAACACAATGAATGATTATTTATTCTTTATAGAAGGAAGGAGGAGCGAATTCCGTATCTCTCTCGGCCCTTTTATCCCTCATCCATTTCTCGTCCAACTCGTCAAAATTCGTGGGTTTTGGCCCAAAGACCCCCGCTTTGCCAAAGTCCCAAGGGCGGATTTCAGTGTTCTTTGAAGGCTCATTCGTTTCAATTTCCTTATCTTCCGTCCTCTCTTCCACTGTAGGTTCTTCCTCTTGAACGGGGACGTGCGGAAGCGGAGGCAATCCCAATTTGGCCCGCTTTCTTTCTCTCACCTTCCTGAGACGGTCGTTGAGAGCCGCGGCTTTCTTCTTCTTCTCCTCGTCAAGCTTCTGTCGGATCTGATCGGTTTTCAAGGAGGCTTCCTTCAACTTCCTCAGTTGCTCGGCTCGCTCCGAATCATCCTTCGAGAAGGCATAAAAACCTACGCCGTGACTCCGAACCTCTGCAATAAAACCAAATCCTTTTCAATTGAGGGAAATGGGCCGAATGGGCCGGGATGGCAAATGGGCTGAGTAGCCTAAGTGAACCCGGCCAGGTGAACTCCCCGAGAACTCCATTTCCAAGAGACTGAGGATGAATGGGCGAAGCGAACTGGGTCGTCGAGCCACGCGGTTTAAGTCTTTAAAAATGCATAGCATGCCTATGTTTTCCCTGCGAACCTCCAAACCACATAGGGTGACTATTCTTATAGAAAATGAAATAAATAATCTGTTTCTTATAAATAATGAAATCAGTTTGATAAAGTGAAAGGGAAGTGAAAGGGGAAAGCACATCTGCTTGCCGACGAGCCTCCATTGTAAATTGTGAGCTCGGCGTCCCTTCGTATTTACAGTTAATCTTAATGTGAATGTTCATGTGTGTGTATGTGTATGGAAGTGCCATGTCATTTAAATTTATTAAAGTGCCGGCTTTATGACCTCCATAAGGGAAATACCCGCCGGCTCGCTATCATTTGCTCTTCTCTCCAAATGTCCATAAATATCTCATAAATACTCTGAGCTTGGAATACTCCTGTCGTTAAAAGAATTAATGAAGAATTAATGGCTCATTTTTAGAACAAATAGAACAAATTTTATATGATACTTAGAATTCGCGAGTATCATTACAACTGGCTTTCGCTCTGATGAGCGATGAGGGGGAATTAGACAATTGTGAAGGAGATTTGAAGGAAGATGAAATCAATTGGAATTCTCTCACGTCCCTCCACTCGGCCCTTGTTGAGAAAGAAGAGGGTAATTATTCCCTCAGGACCTCCCAATACAGAGACAAGCGAAGGAGGGGAAAAGTTGAGCCGAGACCCTCCCCGTATCGATTCACCCGCCTCGACCCACCGCCCCACTTCTCCCCCAATTCCTCCCGAGAAAGTGAACATGGCATATATAGAAAAGTTGGAAATTCTCCTACAAAGTCGCCAGACTTTCTCACATCCCACATTCCCCCATCGACGAAGGGAAATCGGAAATCCCAATTTCCTACTCCACCCTTTTATTATCCCTTCGAACCAGTTTCCCAAATCCCTCTATTATATTTCACTTTTCCTCTCCTTCGATCCTCACTAATGTGAATGGGAAGGGAGAGGTGAGGCGAGAGAGGAGTAGCAGCGATTTATTAAAAAACTCACACGGCTCAACCCAACCACCTCGCCGTCTTGACTCGCTCAGACCGATGAGGGTGAAAGTTTAATAATTAAAAGAGTAGGACTGAAGGAGAGTATAAAGAATTAATTCCTTCTCCCTCGCCCACCTGCTGGCCTCTTGGAATGAAAAAAGCGACCTCCTCCTTCTCCTCAAAATGAGAATCCCGGTGGAAGGATTAACAATCGTCTCGAATCCCCTTCTCATTAGCCCCAACAGTCTCAGAATGAAAGGGAGAGCTCCAATTAAAAGGAGACTAATCCGCTCTAAAGCGACCAGCAAGCTCTTATCTCAATCACGAACGAACCTGTAGAGTAATAAATAAGGAGTGAAGCAACTTCATTTCACATCATAATTATTATGCGAAATAGAATGATGAGCCCAGTTGAATTAATGAGGAATCGGCGAATTGTAGGTTCATTGGAAAGTAAATATTATTGGGAGACGAAGGGAGTGGTGGGAGGAGAAGCTCAGTCGACGGCGAGCTTTCGAAGGAGTCACGACCGTCGAGCCTCGCTCCCATCTCAGGACGAGATGGTGGGCCCGCCAAAGGGGAATCTCCCCCTCCTGCTCCTCTGCTCTTTCGTCGCTCTCACTTACCAGGATGCTGGAAATCTCACGACAGGTAGGAAAATCTCCACTCGATTCCGCCCCGTCAAACCGGACTACCCGAACTAATTGCACTATCAATTTACAACTGACGTGCATCGACTTCGCTTTGTATTCACCTCCATATCTCGTTCTATTAAACCTCAGAACACTCACAGAAGATCCTTTGGATCTCCGCCGCACGTTCCCCCATTCACGCGATTCTATTAACCCCTAGTGGAAAGAAGTCTTCCATGACTCTTCTTCTGACCTTGCAAAAAGGCCATCCTCTAACCTTTTAATGAATAACTTGATACATAGTTTAAGACATAGTTTAACTAGGCGAGCCCAGAAAGAAAATTAATTCTCGGGTTGCATTCAAAGAATCAATTAGGCGAGAACATGGCTATGAACATTTATATTCAAGAGAGAATTGAGAATTACCAAGAAGGCGGGGGAATTCCTCAAATGCGTGTAAGATTAAAAATGATTCCTCACCCTTGTTGAGAACCAAGTTGAGAACATTGCTGTGAATTTGAGAAGAAGGTCAGCCCCGTACATAGGGCTAATTCATTGAGAACTTTAAAAAAAGAATTCCAGTCTCACCTGAACCTGGGGAATCCTTATCCTTTCATCTCCCACTACTTTTGTTTATGTAGATGAAAAGTTGGGATGACGCAAGAAGAGAGAATTCACTTTGGATTAAAACGGTCGACGGAAACCTAAAGAAACTTCCCCTCGTCTCCTGTCAAGATGGGGAGATAAAGCTGAACAAAAGACCCTCTGACCCTCACGACATCCACTCGGCCCCTTTGGATGAGCGATTGAGCGGACAAGCTAAACAGGTTGAGGGTCTTTAATTGGGTCCGGGAGTGTTGGAGTGTCCGGGCGGGCGGAGAAATCTGATTTCCCTCGAGAACCCTCAGTTGGAGCGAGAAGTGCCTGGAGAGAATGGGGAGCGGTGCATGAAATCCACTTCCTCCGCCCATTCATCTCTCCACTTCGGACCGCTATTCATATGGTCCAAATGGAGAGACTACCCGGCATAAATAACTGAGAGAACACCTGAGCCTCCCGCTCCATATTTTCTTCGAATCGACTGAAGGCAGCTAGCTCATTAAACTTGCAAGTCGCTTAAGAGATAACGGGCGCGGAAGGCTAAGTACCTTTCTTACTAATCTGCCAAACACCTTCATTTTTAAATACATCTCCGCGCCAAGGCTCTCACGGGCTCCAATGGCAATTTATTTTAAAATTAACAATCCTGTCGATCCATATGGTGTGAAATATCGTCGATTCGAACCAACACGTAGAAAATCAACATAAGGGCGTTTCGGGACAAATATACCCCGCCCAGTATTATAGCGGCGGTATACCAAAACTGCTCATTTCCATTAGTTTGCATAATAGCGGAATTTGAAGGGCCTATGAATTCTGTAGATCCCTTTAAAACATCTCCTAAATTATTCTAAATGTAAATATATGGTACATGGTTATTGCTCCCCAGCGTCAAACTTTATTTTAACTTGTGCATACAATCTCGAAAGTGGATTAACATAACAGACGATTAGAATGTTGGGAGACTCAAAGCTGTACAACTTCCTATCGTCTAATAAAGGTATTTCTAAATCTAAGTCCCCGACCACTTCTCTGTCATGTACAACATTGTGTAATTTCCCCTCCTATCTCGTCCATCAAACTTCCGACCCAAACTTTGAACCAGCCGAGAAACATGAAAGACTCAACAAATTGTTCTACCCCGAAAACTTGACTGAAAAATCATTTTTCTCCAAATCCGAACGTTAATCCCACTCAATCCCTTCTTGATCTCGTGATGAAAGCTCATAAGGGATTTGAGGAAGGAAAGATAACACGGCAATTCCCTGAGGAAATGAGCCAATTAATAATTTAAATGACCTCCATCGGTCTAAAAAACGAGACACTGGTCGAGTTTTTCCAGGGAGCAAAAGAGCACGGCTCGAAGGTGGAGGACAAAAGTGATTGAGCGAGGGGAACTGTTGCGTAAGAAGTCCCTCGATCCGCGAGAGATTCCCTTGGCGGAGAGCCAAAGATAAGGAGAGCTCTAACTCACCCACCCTCTTCAACCTCGTCAATTAATACCCCCATCAGTGTAACAGCAGAAGCTCATGAGGACGTCAAGACCCATTGAGCTAGTCAATTCCTTAGAGATCCTCGCAATCGAATCAATAGCACTTCAGACGGGATGCCGGCATTCGTCAATGCTCTCCCATATATTTCATGTGCATCCCTCGACCAAGACATCGACGATATGGTCTACCAACCTTCGTCACTCCATATATCCCACCCTACAAGGCAATAATAATTCTGTCGGTACGAAAAGGATGAGCACATAAATCAATGGAGAATTCTACATATTACAATTCACCATATTTCATCTCAAATGGACATAGATTCATTCCAAGGCGTAATAAAGAGATATATTCCCAATGTATTCCCAATGTAGTTGAGATGTAAAACAGTCATCGGGTCTCCCTCGTGTGCAGCAACGTAGTTAGTTTTTTTGGACCATCCAGAACTCTCATGAATACTTTGTCTAACCAACATTCATTTGCTGGACGTGGAAGATAAGCCGACTGATCGTCGCAGTTAACGAGAGCTAACCAAGTAAGAAGGGTGAATGGGGACGCGATAAGGCCACGACGACAAGTTGTGTTTAACGGGAGCTCATTCTCATTAGCAAACACGTCCCTTACAGGAGCGTTAGCTGTGAGACAAATGAAGGCGGCCGCGGGGCTCAATGCGGTCAGACTCCCGAATTGAATCTCTTCAATTGAGCAAACCCGATTATGTAGAATGGCAGAATCCCTAGAGAAGCTTGAGGCGTCCCTTTAATCGCTCCCCAATTCCTTCATTAGAACCATAGGCTCCACGCAAGTCCTGCTCCCAATGGCCAACGAGTCTTAATGACGGAAATTAGGAGAGGGGGAATGAGTTTCGAACGTGCGAGGAGTCGCGAGTTCATGTAAGGGAGAATTAGTGTTTAACATGTAGAATGGAACTAAGAGAAGATCCGCCTCTTCCGGTTCCCGAGATTCAACACCGACCTTCCTGCGCCCATACTCTCACCCATACAGACGGGCCTGGAAGGAGTGAGTGAGTACCAGAGCTCCCATTAATATTTCTCAAAGGACCCATTGTTCCACTGCTAGATTTATTACGCGTCTCGACACGGAGAACCGCACATGGGAAGTGTGTGCAAAGGAGTCGTCTTTTCCCCACAAGAGCCAATATAACAGCCGGAGTTTTTCTCTCATTGAATGAAAAAAATGTAAAGATGTCGCGAATCGATTCGCCCATATTTCACGACCCTTCGCACCCGTCCGCCTTTATTCCCTGCCATGATTTAAGAGGAATTGAAAGGTGTTTATTGTTTTGTTCCAGGCGGGTCGGGCGGCCAGCGATGCTACGTGTGTGTTCCAGGGGAGATGAGTAGCAAGGAGGTCGCGTCCTTCTTCCCAATCCCCACACCTGGGGACGGCGACGGCAAAAGGCGTCTCCTCCCCGATTGCTCAAATTTCAGCCCAGAGACGGCGGGGAACTTCGAGTTCAATTGTCCGGCGGCCATCTCTGGCGGTTGTCTTCTCAAGAGACATGGTGAGAGACGGAGAGAGAGAAACTACAAAAGTTCCCTTCTTGATTGGCAAAGTTTGTGTTTGGGAGCGTAAAGGGATTTTCTACCTCTCCATTGACTCCATTCAACTCGGGCGCTCCTGAAGAAAGATCATAATTTCGGCTGGAATCCTTCTCCATATTTCTTCTACTCATTTCGGTCTAAAGTAAAACCGGTCGTATATCTCCGGTTCTCCAAATAACCCTTCTCCTCCTTACTTTTACTCTTTGATACTCTTTGCTATCTCTCCGCATTATAAACAGATAAAGTGGGGCTGATAATATCCTAATAACCTGACTTAGGTGCACAAACGTCCTTTATAACTACCCTTCATATTTCACAAGGGAGAGAGAGAGAGAAAGTACTAGAATTTTTCTCCCATGCCCACCCGGTCTCTCAATCTTCCAAGAACTGTAATGAAAAACTCCAGTCACGAGGAGAAATGAAAAAGAGTTGGGAGAACCACCAGGGCGAATCCTCTCATAATTTCCAAATTTTAGAACCACTTGGTAGAATAAATTCGTAGGAAGTTTGAGAAAACGGCCCACGAGACCCAGATAGTCCAAGCATGTTCGTATGAGCATAAAACTATTTATTCCCCTCCAGCCGTTTGGAAAAGTTAAGGCCCGAACTGGCCCAACTCCCCGAAACTGACATTTTTAATAGATAAGGCTCTTTTTGGGAATGACGGGCGGAAAATAAAGGAAAACGGCTCGATGAAATCGGGATACAGTAGATGAGCGTCAGTTATGTCTCAATGGGAGGACATTACGACATTACGAAGGTTGGAGAAAGGTCTATTAGGGAGAGAGCCACCAGGAGAATGAATATGTGTGGGGGAGTGTCATCCGCCTGTCTTCCCCAAGCCACTCTGACATTTAAGGAGTGAAGGGCCTGCTGATTGAAAATCATCTTGTTCATTCCAGGCACGCAGGTGTCGAGGACGTGCGCTCCGATCCCGCTCAATGACTGCAAGACCGCCAACTCCGTCGAGTACTGTTACTGTACAGGGCAGCTCTGCAACGCTGAGCCGCCCATCCTCTCGCCCTCCGTCCCCCGGCCCAAAACCGTGGTCTGGACCCCAGAGGAAACAGACGACGAGGATCTCTTAGGACCCGAAGGCGGCTCCGGCCATCCGCCCCCGCCCTCCACCCCCCTCCCCACCCTTCACTCCCCCCCACATGCCGCCAAGAACTTTCCGAAATCCATGAACAACCAGCCCAGCAGCTCCGCCAGTTCTTTGCATCCCCAGATAATCCTCATCTACATTTTACTCCTCCTAGTCACTGCGCTTAAGCCTCGCCTTCACGCCTCGCTGACGAGATAAAGAAGTTAAAGAACCAACGGCCAAAATCCCAAGAGACAAAAGAATATTTATTAAGAAATTAACTCTAATCATTCCATTCGTTTAGACGAAAAAGATCTAAATGAGACGGTTCCATTATTCAGCCCTTAACTCCCAGACCTTATCATCCTCACCCCACTAGCCCTAATTTACCGCCTATTCCATTAAATCTCCTACATTTGAGAGATTCATTCGACACTATAATGTATTGATTTCCCATTCCGCTACGGGTTCTCCCTTAAATACGCCCATTCATGCTGCAATACACTTCCCTTAAGGTGCTCCTAAATAATGAACAAACTACATTACCTCTATATACCTCCAATCATTTGATATAAAATATATTCAAACACTTGTTCTAAACGATGGCGTCATATTAGAGAAAGTGCCTAATTAATATACTTATATCATATAACATCAAGCTAATAAATAATGTATAAGGTCTGATATGGTAAAATCTATTCAAGTGTGTACTTAAAGAATAAAAAATGTATTCATGTTTAAACATTGATTTTTTAAATCTATTATAAATATAAGAGTGTGCAATTACAAATAGAAAGCTATTTGCTCTATTTAATCTCATGATGTGAAATGTCTTAAGACTTAATTTCTTATCTTGTTAAATGCCAGGGCGCGTTGGGAGGAAGTGGAGAATTGCGAAGAAGTTGAGGGGGAGTTTACGGGTCGTAAAGGTCTTTAGTTATTCAGGAGAGGTTTAATCTACTTATACGCCTCTGCCCGTTTGTTCAATTTGCTCTTTGAGTTGTTGTTTGAAACTCTGTTTGATGGCGTCGTACATATAAACAGCAGTCAAGAGCCAACCTTTGTAAATGAGTGAAAGAATAAATTTGTTAATGTTATTTGAGGGTTTGGAGTTTGGAAGAAGCCTCAGATCTCCTGAGGAGACTTCGATCCGAATAATGATGTCTGAAGATTTGGAATGAGGGAGAAATCTCCTGAATAAATGATGAGGGAGCCAGGTAAGGAGGCCAAGTCCCCATTATTCATTTTTCTTCATTAAATGTGAAGTTTCCGACTCTCCTTCCGGATCCCATCCATTTTTCATCCCAGAGGAGCCAACCAGGCGTCGAAAGCGTCAAAGAGCCCCTTAAGCCATAAGACCCCCGCCATCATCCCTATAGCCCATTGGCAAGGACCAGAACCGCCTCGTAAACATGAACAGCGAACTCCCACTTACCCACGTAACTCCTCCAGACCTTTTTAGAACAACAAGGCCCAACCCCTTTTAATTACAATATCTCACCAGGCACTTTCCCCGTGTCCCTGAGACTTATAAATTCCCGCCGCCTCCGTTCTTAATAATGCCTTAATAGCGTTATTTAGTAGCTTTCCCCGTAGGCTATTTATTTTTATCCGCTTGAGTAATCACAAATATTTAGGGAAAGAGATAAGGAGAAAGCGCGGATGAAAGCGAGATGCACATAATGAGAAATCTCTTTACCTTTCTCTACTTGGGAAAGCCTTTAAGCTCCTTCAACTAATCCCCAATTCGAAAAGTTAAGCCAATCAAGAGGGAAGTTTCAATCAAAGAGGAACTTGACCATTTATTTACAAACTTCCCCTTTAGCTCCCAATTCCCTCCTTCAAGAAACTCCTAAGTTCCTCGAGAGGCCCAAAGACAAAAGCTCCAATTTAAAACCCAATCATGGTAATTCAGCCAAACATCAAATAAATATATGGTCTACAATTTTTATTTTGTTCATTTAAATTAAAAGTATTACAAGTAAAGTGGTTAACACTCCCCTTAATTAAACTCTTTATGAGAGGAAAACTTTAGGGGAAGTTTAAAGACGCGGGTGAAAAAATTAGAAAAGTTTCTTACGACGAGGCCTTTTCTCTTTATAAATTGCATAGCGAATTAAAAGAAAAAAAAGATTTACAAATTCCTCTAGTAAAATAAATAGTATATTGCTATAGGCAAGCAACTCAGAGGAACGCCTTCGTTCTCTTCACGAACCATAGCCTTGAAGAAAAGTTCAGTCAGACAGAACTTTCTAATTTCTCCTCATTTTCCATGTTGAATTATGCATGTATTTATGTAGGGAGAAGGAGGAGTGAGTGTGATATAAGCGTATAGCACCTGAATCCTAAATGAACTTCCTTCACTTTGTTGTTGTTTCTTAAAGAACTTCGCTCCTAATCAGCTTTCCTCCTCAAAGTCTCCCACGCCAGGCTGGTCTTTTTTTATACATTTGAAAACGGTTTTCCCATTCCTTCCGTGATCCCACAGGGGCTTCGCATGCCATCCCGCTAACATATAGAGAGACCAAATAAATGTAATTCGATACGGGCAACTCGGAGGAGAAATTCCATTAGGAGACGTAAAAGGAAGCGAATCCTCAATTTCAAACCCGCCTTTCCTGGATGTGCATTTGATAGTTTGAGAAAAACCATTACATGTAAGCTCGCGAGATGAAGATCTGGAAATAAAGGAATAAAATCCCCATTTCCCAATGTGTCCCCCTTGCGAAGGAGGATGGAGAATACAGAGAGTAGGAAGAATGGAGAGAATAGGAATTGTCTGGATCATCCCATTGAGATATGTAATAAGAGCAATAAGTATGGACTCAATGTCCTTATTACTCCCCTTTATGACTTACTTAACATGGCATAACCATACTTAATCCCAGCATTCCCTTCCTTTCCAAACCCATCCAGCCAGGGGAAAAAAAGATAAAAAAAATTGATGAAGAGCACATTGTTTCACCGTGTTATCAAGTTCTATGTGGATTTTTATGACTCTTTGACTCCTTGGCCCAGACTGACTGGAAAGTGCTAAACAATCATTTTTGAACATCAATCTGAATGGGAGATTCGAGTGATTTAAAGGAGAAAAATGTGTGAAGGAGAAAAGATTGCGAATGTCCCAAGGGCACTCAACATTATTTTTTAACTTTATAACTCACAAGGCTCTCAGTAGAAGATGAATGTATATTCTCTACATTTTCAATATAAAGTTCAAAAGACAGGAAGAATAGAGTCAAAACCTATGCCATGAATCTACAATCTACATGCATAGTAATCTTTTTAATCATATTGACTTCAAAGTTATGTAGATGCATGTGATCTCAGTTCATCTCAGTCTCTGTCTGGCAACTTTTATGAATTTTAATTTCAATTCAGATTTCCAATTTCCTAAACATTCATTTCCATGTGCACGTTTTAAAACTAGTTTCATGAAACTTGAGATGCGTGGGGGAATAAAGCGTATGTCTGGAGGACAGCAGATGTGATGGGAATTAAAAGAGGAGCCGTACCGTCAAAAAGGACGTCTTGGTAGTGAACGTAGTCTTTGTCTGCTGCCTCCGCGGATTCTTTGCTCCACTTTACGTGCATTTCCTCTCGAGCCTCATCTCTCGCTAATGTCTCATCGAGATCTTTGCTCAACTTGGGAGGAAGTGAATCGTCAAGATCGTTTGAGAGCCCGTTTTCAGCAAGGACCCGCTCAAGCTCTCCCAGAGGACAACTTCGTGTACGGCCGAAATGATCCGTAAACTCGGCGTATTCGACACCGGCCTCGTCGACCATTTTTGTTACGCGGGTCCGAGTAGTGGAGAATTTGAGTCTCGAATTTCTGGCTTCGTGAAGATTCTCAAGGGCCTTTGCTTGGAAGTTGACGAGAGAGTTAGCGAGGACTGGATGTTCATGTTCGTCGTGATTTAGAGCATCAGCTGTCATCGTCTCATACAACCGACTCTTGGCCTCAAGAATTTCCCTTGGAAAAAACATTTTAATTAAATTGGCTATTATATAATAAAATACAATTTTCTTATTACAGTGAATCCATATTAATTCTAGCCATTAATAAAATAATAGAGATATTTTATAAAGTGTTTAAGGATTAATATTATTAGGTAGTAAAATTTTAAATTACATGAAACTAAATAACTAAATTCCTGTAAATAGAGCATAATGATGCAACATTCTTCAATGTTTACAAAAACAAGCAATAAAATTTGATAATCACTTTGCCCTGTCGTATCTTTTCTCTGACTCTGCAATTTCAGCAAGATCATTAGCATTACGCTTTTCAATTCCAGCATTCTTTTTTTCTTTGGGTTTCTCCGTTTTCTGTCTCTTTACCGCTCCAGGACCCTCGCGATTGTGTCCAGCTTGAGATGAACGACTGGCAAGAAGTTCAAGTTGCTTACGATGAAGTTCGGCTTTCAATTCAAATAGCCCCTTAAATAATTAAATAAAATACCTTGATTATCAAACAAACTACCATACTAAATTCATGATTTAATTAAAGAGAGAAATATAAACTAAAATTAAACGGCTTTATAGAAAAGTATGAATTACTCACGTCATTTGCATGAAAATCGCTGAGCTTTTTATCCATTTTTAAGTTTTTGAAATAGTTTCAATAAAATGACTTTGTTAAAAACAACATGAATGGTGTAATTTTAAATTGAAGATTACAAAAGATGTCGGAAGAACTTGTATATCCTCATTCACGTTCTCGTTTCTATTTTCTCTTTACTTTATTATGACTTTTGATATTCGTTCAACTATTGCGCAACTTTTATTTTCTAGGCATATCAAGATTATCAACAACACCCAAGAATTTTCCATGTGCTCTTTAATCATGTATAATTTATTAAAATAAACACAAAATAATTTTTTAATCGATCTCTAATAAATTATTTATGAGTAGTTAGTTAAATAATGCAGATTCTTCAACATATTATGCATGAGTCAAAGCAAAAAGATCGTTTTCTATTCAAAAAGTAACATGTAATAAGCATTTATTAAATCTTATCTTGTCGATTAAAAAAGATGAAATGTAAAACAAATGATGAATATATAATTATTAATTATTCTTGCAACGTATGTAATGTACCTGCACATAGTATTTTTGTTTACACACTTACTTCAGACCTACTTTTGGACGGCATTATACAAAAAATTTAACATTATTAAAAAGCATAGACATTTATAATTATAGTAGAACTTTGTATGAATATAAAAAAAACTTCCACCGTTAATTTTTGTGAACTTGTTGATTGTGAAGTTAATTGATCGCTTTGTCCCAGTCGATCGAGTCAAAATCAATGGTGATGCATTTCTGTTTAGGTGTAAACTGCCTATATAAAAACAAAAACATTCATGATTAAGATATCGTGTTAGTCAATAATCATATTCAAGAGTTTTAATTTTAGAGAGAATAATCATATGCATTGGTTTATGGAAAATATGCTAATTTAGATTAAACCCGAACTTATAAATTATTCCAGCAGCATCGAACATAATCCTTGTCGCTTCACATTCCGGTTTATTCCAATTTTTGTCAGAGCAGAAAACGACCTAAATTCCGAGATAACTTTATTAATACTTAAACTTACTCTCTTTGAGATAAAATATTAACATTTAGTGTTATTTATTTACTTTTTTAATTCCAGACTGAATAATGAGCTTTGCACACTCATTGCAAGGAAAAAGAGCAACGTAAATTCGGCAGCTCTTTAATTCCCCAACGATCTTGTTTAAAATGGCGTTCATCTCAGCATGACAAACTATATAAATAATGAATTCATGTAATTTCATCGATGATTAATTCCATGAGGAATTACAAAAAATGATTTGGTAATTAATTGGGTTACCGTAAAAATATTTATTTTTCAAGGGATCAGTCGAGGCTTTCCCCCAAGGAAATTCATCGTCGCTGCATCCAAAGGGAAAACCGTTGTATCCAATCCCAACTATTTTATTTGCTTCATTGACAATGCAGGCTCCCACCTACGTAATGAATATAAATATTAGAGAGATAAGATAATGTGATATTTATGAGTTCCTTGTGACCTGGGTGGCCGGATCCTTGCTCCTCATAGCCGAAAGAAATGCAACTGACATGAAGTAGTCATCCCAATTGAGATAATCTTCACGCTTCTCTGACCCCTCCATTGAAAGAACCTCAAGATCCTTGCTAATCTATCAAATAGCAAAAAATTCAACTCATTAACCAGTATGAGTTCAATTATTATCTTATTTGTCACTTTAAATAATTAACTATATAAAATTAAGGACACTAACCTTCAACTCATCGTTCATGATTCAAATTCAAAATATGAACGTAATGTCACACAACTTTAAATCAACAATTTATTGACAAATCTCTTAATTCGTTACTTTTGAAAATGGAACGGAAATGAAAGGATTGTAAAAAAAATAATTCCCAAAAAGAACGACGGATCAAACCAATTAAAATTGAATTACTTCAATGTTTATAATATGAGTAATTTATAATCTGATCTATCTGACATAAAATTTGAATATTCAACTTTTCGCGAGACGGATGAGTAGATAAGAATCCTTGGTTCTTTGTGTTATGTCTATAGTTCTCTTATCTTATTTACAGGCGTCCTATAGCACTCCCCCTCACCAAACGATGTTCCATTCCACGCTTTGGGGATTCTTTTGTTCTCTCACTTGTTCACATTTAGACCAATTTTCCATGTCTCATCATAAGGCCTAAATAATTAATGATTTTCGTCCTCCTTTTCGTTATTTTCATCCCCCGTTTTAGTAATACTATTAATATTATCATTGACTGTTCATGAGATAATCATTCATTTAAAACAGACATTTTGAGAAAGACCACAAAAGTAAATGTTGAAATTTTAATAAATAAACATAGCGTTCGCTTGAGACTCTCCTATAGTCTTCATTTCATAGTTCTTCAATGCATTATGGTCTGGGCTGGGATTGAAAAGGATTAAAGTTGGACGAGGGTTCTCTTGTCTTTATCTTCTTTGTTCTCTTCTCTTAATCTTACTACCAATTTAGTGCTATATTTATTATGAGAATGATAATGACAGTAACAAATAAATACTTATATGCATATTAAAGTTTGTTCATCATGCCCTGTAGTTCTACTTTATACATTTAATATACGGAAAGAAATATAGGCATTTGGTTTAGATTATGGTTGGTCATATTATATAATAGCTCCTTTCTGTGTGTTGAAGTCTCCTCTGAATATAACAATCAGGCAGGGAGTGTCGAATTGAACACATAAAGAAGTTAAAAAGTTAGGCTTTGAACGACTTCAATCAGTTCAATCAGAATTCAAAAAGTCTAGACCCTTTCATCCCATTGAATTGATTTGGCGAAACTTTTTTTATACTTCTTCCATTTAGAGTTTGACTCGGCTGAATAATTTCACACTTTTCTTGTAATAACAATTCAATTTGATTTAAAAATGAGTTTACACACTGAAAACTTTTATACTTACTAGTCAATGTATGAAAACTTGATATGATTTCTTTACTCTTTGGAATGTCAAATATTTTAATAAATTTTATATAAATATTTCATGTCCTGGCTCTCGCATTCCATTTTAGCTAGAATTCGACGAAGTACATTTGAAGAAAATAGACAAACACACATGCATTATTTAAGAACATTCTTGAATGTGACCTTTAACCCAATTCAATATAACAACAATTTTAGGCATACCTAAACAAATTATAATATGTATTATAAATCAAACATTGAATTGAATTCATATGGGCGAAATAACAATTTTAGGAGTAATTAATGTGTGTTCGGTTTAATGGTTTCGTGTGGAACTATTAACCATTTAAAGCGAGTTATTTTTTCACATTAGAATATCTATATTCTAAAAGGATTCATTAGACAAATATTAAATAAAAGTATACAATTATAATAAGAAATAAGACACTTCCATATGGTTAATAAGTTTCACGATCCATATCAGTTCAATTTCATTTCATGCATTACATCTCACAATCACAAGAGACGAGAATCTCCTGATTATAAAGAGATAATATTT
Source organism: Neelides sp. FZ-2019 (assembly GCA_009869795.1). Taxonomy (NCBI): domain Eukaryota; kingdom Metazoa; phylum Arthropoda; class Collembola; order Neelipleona; family Neelidae; genus Neelides; species Neelides sp. FZ-2019. Next base: position 15,988 of record VJMY01000173.1, read on the forward strand.
CTCTTCCATGCCAATATTGTGATATACAGAAATTAGACATATACTTTATAATGCATCAAAGGTCTCTAACACAAACAATTGGTTTAGATTTAATAGAAATAATGTTTGCTCAACTAATAATTCATTCTATTATTTTTCCGATCCCTTTAGACAAAACATCATCAAGTTTCATAATTCAGCTTTAGGCATGAAATTCAGATAAGTTGTTGAATGATTTTGGTCTATTCACTCAATAGGTAATGCAATGTCAAGTTTAGAATATTGAGTAATTGACCCCAACGAGTGTCAGTTGATTAGGTTAGGAAGAGCATAAATCCATATTAATGTGGTGTTGTACTAAAGTTTAAATACCTAAGGCTAAATGCTTAATTATTTTCAATATTTGAATACATAAACGTGAGAATGAGATTACTTTATAAGTGAAAGATTTAACCATAGGATCATATTAGTATTGTAAAAGCAAGTATTGTAATATAAATATTATAATGCGGTAAAATTATTTAATGCATTTATTAATGGTAAGATATTGAAATTATGTATATATAATATTATATTATACATAGCATGGAGTGCGTAAATGAATAGGAACATGATTACCATATATATATATAGCCAAATAAAAGATAAGGAGCAATTTCTAATATTATATCCATCCGGTTCGACTTTAAGTGAGGTCAATCTGTTTGTCAAAAATCATTACTGAGCGTCAAACTTGTTCCAATGGACTATAAATACTCAAATAGATTTAAATATTTAAGCAACACCTAATCAATCTAATAAATACAATAACTACCTAATACAATTTGTCAAGGTATATTTAATAAGTATTTGGCGACAATTTATTAATTTAAAAAAACCTTTAATCTAAACCAACTTCATAATACTACTTGTTATACAATAAGCCTATCATTTCCACACCCCTCTTCCTTCCTACAAAAAACACATTCACATTCATTCATTATTAAGTTATCGCTCTCTTTCCGAGTTATTCCTTTCATGTTTTTTGCGTGACGACTTGAATATTGAGTAGGAAGTTTCTCGCTCAAGTCTCATCTTTTTTGTATATGTATCACACGAAAGAGTTGCGTAGGTATGCCAGAAAAGCAATATTTGAAGGGTTTAAAGACAAGAGGTTGAACGCCTTGAAAGGTGGAGCTCAACTGGGGAGTCCTCAGAGATCAAAACCAAGTTTTCACTTTTAGAGCCCAAAGGTTTTTAGCCAGAACAGCATGGCCAAGGAGGGTTGCAAGGAGGAACGGTCTTTATTTATCTCTGCGGGCATGCTCTGAGAAGAGCCGGAGAAATCAATTGCTGGAGCAGGGAAACCAAGACGGTCACTTTCCCACGTGGGGCCTTTCATCATGCATGGAGATCCGCTCCTCGAAGAACTCATCGCCCAACTTGGTATTTCAATTCCTTTATTCCCATTTTATACAAAAATATTGACGGAGTGGAGAGGAATAACGGGAGATGAATTTTTAGGCGATTTCGGGACATACCAGTTCCGACAACATTTTTTACACCTCCTCTCTGCCTTCCTCGCTGGGATCCATATGCTTTCCCTCACTATGGTCTCCCCCACGCCGAATCACAGGTTGGCTTAACCTTTTTTTATATTTTTAAATACTCCTCCTCATCGGCTCCTTTTTCACTATACAGATGCTACATAGATGAGATTGACGGAACGAACGGAGGCGGCGGATTTGATAAAGCTCAATTGGCCCCATATATCCCCATGAAAAGAGATGAATTAGATGGATGTAAGAAATTCGAAATAGTCGGAAACGTAACAACAGGGATCGTCTCATGTGGAGGAAAATTTATATACGATCCTACGTATTATCCTCATACAAATGTTAAAGATGTAAGAAAATAATTATAAAGACTCTAAACTAATTTTTAATATAGGCAAGCTAATTGAGAATGGATGGGTTGATAAGAAAGGAAAATGAGTTTCAATCAAATGTAATAATTTTTTCTGTGTTTTAGTGGGACCTTGTTTGCGAGAACAGGTGGCAAAGATCAATTCATCAATCGGTGTACATGTTCGGAGTTCTTATTGGGGCTATTCTTCTTGGATCTCTTGCTGACAAGTAATGATTTGATCCAAGGAATAGCTACCATTACTCATCAAATCAATTTGAATTAGATATGGGCGAAAGACGATATTTTGTATTTCTGGTGTGTGTCAATTGATCGCCGGGCTTGTGACCGCCGTCATCCCCAATTTCTATCTCTACACTGGATCTCTTTTCTTTTATGGGATGTTTGGGTCTGGAGGAGCTTACGTCACGGGATTCGTACTTTGTGAGTTTTTCATTTTATTCCTCAAAGACATCTAATAGCAATATTGTTTTATTACTATAATATTAATTATAAAATTTAATTCATTTGGAACAAATGCTGTCCAAAGCAATGGAGTTGATTGGAGGAAGCAAACGAACAATATGCGGAACAATGTTCAGCGTCGCTTTTGCAGTCGGTGTTATGGTTGTAGCATTTTGGGGTTTCGTCATTAAAGATCCAATGATCTTACAAATTGTTTATGCTCTTCATTCTCTCTGCATTGTTGGTCATTGGTGGTAAGATTTTACTTGTAAACATGATCCTTTAGTCGGGCAATTTTTTCTCAATTTTCCTAATACATTTTATACTTTTTTCTAATATTCTTCCTTTTTCTTTTATATGGAGCATGAATTTAAAAAACTATTAGAAGGCTATCTTAAAATTTTAAATGCTAATTGTTATGGCCAGGTTAATTGACGAGTCTGTTCGTTGGTTGTGGGGTCAAGGGAGAAAGGAAGAAGGAATCGCCATCATAAGGAAAGGAGTGAAGATTAACAACCTAAAGATGAGCGAAGGATTCGAAGAAAAAATTCGAGAACAAGGGCTGACTGGGGCAAATATCGAACAATTAAACCACGGAACGGCAGATTTGTTCAGAACTCCGAATTTGAGGAAACGGATGTTAAACATTGCTTTGAACTGGTTTGCCAATAGTCTCGTCTACTATGGTCTTTCGCTCAACAGCGGTAAACTTGTTGGCAATCCGTTCCTCGTCCTCTTCTTCATTGGCCTTGCTGAGATTCCTGGCTACCTCACGGTGATTCTCTTCGTGGACAAAACCGGACGCAGGTGTCTTTGCTCTTCCCTTATGACACTCGGTGGATGTGCTTGCATCATCGTGGCATTTATACCTGAAGGATGGTTCGTCACCATGTTGGTCTTGGTAGGCAAAATGGCGATTGCTGGGTCTTTCGCAATTGCTTATAACTACACCGCCGAATTATTCCCCACCGTTGTGCGAAACTCGGCAGTTGGAATTGGAGCCATGTCAGCAAGATTCAGTGGAATGCTCACACCACTTATTGGACTCCTTGTAAGATTCATTTATTGAATGTCTAAAACTCTTAATATTGGAACTCTTTAAGCCTTAACAGATTTTTTAACAGATTCCTAAGAGATTTTTTGTGATTTAAGGACACGATCGACGTTCGTGTGCCGACGATTATCTTTGGTGCCGTGGCGCTTTTGGCAGCTTTTCTCGCACTTTTCCTTCCTGAGACGGTGAGGAAGGAGATGCCGCAGTCGCTGGAAGACGGAGAGAATTTTGGAAGAGGAGACACGGGTTTCAGGACTTTGGTAACCTGTTTGTCCAAGAGGAATGAAGAAGAGGAAGAGATGAAGAGAAGCGAGAAACTCCTGAGCTCGCCAATCAACACTTCTCCTGCTTAGAAGACGCTTAACACTTTTCTTGTTCTACAATGTGTCTAATGTGCCTATTTATGGAGTCCGTCAATTTTCTCATGTCCATTCATATGTTCAAATGAACGCATTTTAAATGTGAAGGTTCAAATTTTAAACTAAAAATTGGCCACTTTAATTATGCAGTTTAGTAGATTGTTTATCGTCATATATTATAAGTTAATACATTTGTACTATTACTATTTACATTATAAATGTTAATTTTGAGATGACCAAAATAAAAAAAAACAAATTATAGTGAGTACTAACTTTTCATGTTTTAATAAATGTTTTAAATTCCAAAATTAATCCTATAATAGGTACTAGTCTATTTCATTTATTTGCTAAATGTTCATAATAAAATGATTCAGTAATAGTAATGTAAATTCATTAGGCTGTAGGAAAGCTAGTTATTAATAGTCTTTGTTTGTCTCATTTGTTTAATATATTCGCAAAATGGGTAGCTAGTTTGGGGAGAATTAAGAAATAAGTAAAGAAGGGAACTTTCTTTCGCGAGCATATAGTGTTGTTGGATTTGGGATTTCATTTTGTGCAGATTTTCGATTAGGATTTTATGCACTTGTACTTGCTGAGTTACTCATTGTGAACTTTTAAACAACTCTAAATTTTTTGAATATTTAGTTAGTTTAACTTGCTATACAATTAAGCCAAAATATTGATTGATCTTTAAATTGTAGATAGTTGAATCGCGATATTTAAAGGCAAATTGGGAATTCTATTTAGAACCAATTATTTCTGAACAAGACATTTTTGTCTGAAAGGTAATTAACAAATCACTCAAAATTGATTTTAATAGATAAACAAAGAGCTCTTTTATAACTTTTCTAATAAAATATGATATTTAAATTCAATATAGGATTATAAAATGGGGAGAAGATCAGTGAATACCACGAAGAGTGGGAAGTTCATGAACCCCACTGACCAGGCGAGGAAAGAAGCCAGGAAGAAAGAGCTGAAGAAGAATAAGAAACAGAGGCTTCTTGTTCGAACCGCAGTACTCAAGAATAAAGATCCAGGTCAAATAATTCAAGAACTTGACAAGTTGGATGAGATAGAATTCAATCCAGTCGACGCTCCACCCCTAGCCGAGAAAGTCTTAAAGGACAAGCGAAAGAAACTAAAGGAAACGCTTGACCGTGTCATGAAACTCTATGTATGCGCGCATTTTCATTATACGAATAAAATTGATAAATTACATTATTACAATTATTAGCTATTTAATAATTTTAAATATAAGAGACTTATATAAAGTTCAAAGTCCTTTAAACATTTTTTTAAATTTGATTTTTTAGCAAAAAGAGGATTCGACTTATTGGAATGAATTAAAGCAAATCGAAACTGACTACGAACGTCGGAGATTTCACAGGATTCAATACTTTGAAGCTGTGAAGCAAGCAGAGCAAATCTCAGTTGAGGACATCCCACTTCCTCCTGCGGCTCCAGAAGCATCGTCGAGCACAGTGGCTGACATTCCTTTACCAGGGGAAGCCGAAGAAATCCATTCAATTCTCAAGAACTCGTACAATGGGAAGGAACCCCCTGGCGTTCCACCCGGCTCTCCGCCTGAACTCTCTGACGCAGACGAGTCGGATTCAGAAGAAGAGGAAGCCCCTTCAGATAAAGAGAAAAATGTTCGGTTTTCCGATGATCTTCAATTAACCGAAATGGACAAATTCATGCGAGAAGTTGAAGAATTGAAAGCAGGAGAAGACGAGCTGAAGCCACCAGGAACGGATTTAATTCCGCAGTCTTCGTCTATTCCTACACCAACTGCTGCAGCGAAAGACATTGGAAGACCTCCGATGCCTCCTCAACCTTCTCGTCTTTTGCCGCCTCCACCGGGAGGACAATTTTTTGTTCCGCCTCCTCCAAGAATTCGATTTACTCATCCTCAGATGATGAGACCTCCGCCTCCTCCAGGGGCAATGCAACAGCCCTTTATGTCTCGGCCTAATTTTGGACGTGGAGGACCTGGAGGAAATGTCTTCAGAAGAAATCTCGTCTACAGTTCAAATCCTATTATCAAAGACAAGATTTCTTCAGATGCTATGATTGAAGCAAAGCCTCAGATAAGGTATTTAATGATTTTTATAGACTCATATCACGAATTTTTGTATTTTGAGTAGAGAAATGCTTGTTTCAATTTAGCCTTTAATTTTTTAAATTTGTAGGAGTTTAAGTGCGGATGTGACTCGTTTTGTTCCAACGGCCGTGAAAACAAAGAAAGATGACGAGCCAAAACCCATCAAACCTGGTAAAAAAACTCATTCTCGAGAATTTAAAATTGATTTCAATAATTTATTTAATAATTTAATGCCTTGTTTTTTATAGACTACCATATTGGACATCAAATACATCCGCATTATCAAACTCGTCCAAATCCACCACAACCGAGCAAAGACGACGCCTACGATGACTTTATGAAAGAGATGCAAGGGTTGTTGTAAATATACATAGCAATAAATACGACTTTACTTATTTCCTTTTAACAATTACTTTTTTATTATTCATTCATATTCACACATATTACACGAAGATAAGTCAAACAAACAATTTAAAAATTAAATAACAGATAGACACGTACAAAAACAAAATTTAAATGCGAGTCGAGAATGAAATATTTGATAACAAAAACTTTTACTACATTAAAAAAAGTTAATAATACATACACTTTTACAATTAGTTATGTATGTATCATTAACTTCTAATCTAAATATTACCTATTGAATAATTACACTGTAAATGTTTTATTACATGTTTATGTAAATTGCACGCACGATTAAATCGTTGGAAATCAACGAACATTGAAGTTCCCCTTTACAACTAACTATTAGCAATAAAGGTAAGAGACAATTAAGCACTTTGAAAGGAATCTGTTAATTTAGATATTATAATTACTTGTACGTTGCTATTTTAGAGCTTTAAGACACGATTGGAATAAATAATTAATTTTATTTAAATAATTTTATCATGATAGAAAATTAAACCAATTTGCCCTGAATGTTAATGTAATAAGGTTAAAGAAATAGAAGTTAAATATGATAGGTAATTGTGCTGGATTGTAGCCGTTTTTCGGAAGAAAATAGAAAAAATAGCAAAGATCTTTTTCTCTCTGACTTAAAAATCTACCTTAGGTTGATAATGAAGTTTAAGCGGCGGTTCCCGGAATCTCCACCTTGTCACATAAACGAACTTGAGAGTATGGTCCTTCCCTAATAATTCATCGTTGCAGAGTAAATCAATCTAGAAGAAATTGACTCATTAATGATCTCATCATAATTTTGAGAATTGATGTAGTAATTTGAACATTAAAAGTATTTCAATACCTCTTTGTATCTCTCAATTGAATTGAACGTCTTCTTGGCGATATATTTCTTAAGGTGAGTTATAGTCGTGAGGGCAGAACAGCGGATGAATTTTTTCTTTAAGCATTTGTTTAACCCAACTTTACCCTCAATAAACACATTGACCTGGGAAGATTTAGAATTTGTATTATATAAAATAAAACCTTTTGATTTGATTAAAAATACAGCTTCACACTCCAGCTGATGGTTTATCTTAATAATCTTAGCTCTTCCAAATTATAAGCTTTTCCAAATAATTTTAACATTTAATATGAAAATTTACTTGTTCATCTAATCGATGATAATCTGTATCCTTCTTAGCTTCTTCAATCTGGTTCGGCGTCATTGGGAGATCTTTTGGACATGCAACGCCTCTGGACCGATAGTAATCCCTCTCTCTCTTCACCTCATCTGTAATTATTCGTCCAAATTAAAAAGAAAGTCAAAAGATAAAAAGATTAACAAATATTACTTTCTTGTAGATTTGGAACAAGTTTGTAGACAATATCCTGCATTGTCCGGTCAAAGGAGATGTATTGAAGTGGATGGGATTGATGGATGAGGACATCACAAGCTGGGCAAGTATTGTTCTCCTCAAGATGCTTAACAAGACAGCTCTTACAAACTGGAAAGGAGGATCAATATATCCATCACATATCCTTCTTCATCATTTTTTAAATGATTTATAATAGTAGTTAATTTCAAAGAGAGTTAAAACTCTCAATTCCGGGTGGAGTTGCCTTACATGTATGGAGACATTCGGTGACAGTCGTGGCGTCAATGAGATATCCTCTACACAATTTGCACGTAATGTAGGGATTCAATGTCTTGAGCTTGATGATCCGATCCATGGTCAATTGGATCTTTGAATCAGACCAGGAAATGGAGACTTAAAGAAAGTTCTTGGCCATTTGTGGTGTGAGTTCCACTCTGGCAAAGAACTTGTGTCCCCAAACAACTCCGACAAGAAGCTCCCCCTTCCATAGAATCTCATCTGTGGATTTCATATGCCAATCCATTGGTTTCCAACTCAAAGAGTTGAGAGAAGAGTGAAAGCCCTTGGCTAGCTCGACAACAGTACAAATCACCCCATGCCATCAGCGTCAGCTCGCTATCTTCCCATTTATTCAATGTTTATTGCAAGGTTTTTTTTCTAATGAATCAATGAACTGTGCTTTTAGTATTGTAATAATAAATTATTGGTAATCAATTAAAAAATAAGAATGGAATACTATTGTTTATCCCTCTTATATTTAAGGCGCACAAATGTAATAATATGATTAAATATGACTTAGGTAAATATAGAATAAACGTTCATACCTAATCAAGTAATCAATTTATAAGTATGAATAAAAGTATTTTTTGTTCATTCTGCCAGATTGGTAATGATTAATTTTAATAAATTAATGAGCTAATGATCAGAAATATTACATAATGTGTAAATATGAAAGATATTGAGGTACACAATTGTTTTATTATGACATGAACCAAAAACTTGAACAATTTGAGATGAAAATCAATAAGATTATTAGCAATCAATATAAGATTGATTAAGAAAATATGATGAAAAAATAATTTAACATTGATTGAATGTGTTGTACAACAAGCAGTTGTTGTACAGTCATGTACTGTTTCTCACGAAGCTTTTCCAGTTGACTGACCCGTGCTGTGGGAGGTGCATCCGGGAATGTGACCCGAATAAGTCGAACTCATGGGTTCGCAACAACGGTAAACGTTCATGTCGGGCTGTGGTTTACTGCAATTTACATTAAAGTTAATTTTGATTTTTTAATTTTTTACCATGGAAAAACATAAGGTCCTCGGTTGACATGTGAGGCTCTCGAGTCACAGCATCGGCCACAGCTCCTACTACATCCACCTCCTCCGCCGCATCTTGAATTCATGGCTTCCATGCAGCTGCCTGCAGGCCACGGGCAACGGACATCGCTTTGAGCTGGAAAACAAGTATTGCACAGTTTCTGCCTTGGAGGACAACAAGGAAGAGAAGCACAGACGGGATCGACTGTGCAACAGTAGGTCGGCGGTCCGCAGCGATTCAGAGGTCGATCCATTATGGGACAAGGAGCTTGTGCAGTGCAGGGATCCGTAAACGCATCATTGCTAAGCCTCCCTGTTCACAATTGTACAGAAGCGTTAATTTTTAAAGGTGATTTTAGAAGTAAGTGCATTAATGCCATTAAAACAAATGAAGACGTTTTATCAATAATTTTATTTTAAACGTTTGGAGAAATACCAATTGATCCTCCAACACGATCACGGTATGTTGGAATATGACCCGTGTATCTAAATTAAAGAAACCGCAATAAGCAAATGAGAAAAATAAAAGCGAATTTAGAATCTTGAAGATTTATTGTAGCTGTGAAATACCCAGGCATATGGTAAGGCTCCCCAAGTTGACCAGGGCAAGGGCACTCACAGAAGTATGAAATAGTCATGATGAATTATCAATTATTTGACACTTTGAAATTTAGACCTAATTAATTGGCACTTTAAAATTTTGCAAAAATAGACCGAATAATTTATTGTAATTTTATGATTTTCAAAAACGATTAACTAATAAAGTACAATTAAATTGGTTTTAACTTTTATTTCTAGGCCTATAATATTTATTATCCTGAAATTGAGTAATTTATCTTTGACATATCTCTATTCCAATATTATAAAACCTGCCCATTGTTACTTGATATATTAAAAAAATTAAACTTAAATCGCTTATATAAATAATGAATTGTTTTATTAACTTTCTGTATGTATACATTTTTGTCCACTTTAATAAACAGTAATGCAGCTTTTAAATAATTTTGAGTAATTTATTCAATTATATGCTCTTACTTATTAATTTACTCACATTTAATTAGATTTTTAGGTGGAGTTGGCAGGGCCTAACCTAAACAGGCCTGAAAAGATCAAGTTTCATTTAATTAATATTTACAAGTTTAATATTAAAAATTCATTTTTTGTTTACTTTTATTACCTTCATGAAAGCTTGTTGAATACAAGTTGTGAGAGGTGAATAAGATAGGCAAGATTTTTCTTCTGGTTTCAATTTTGGTCCTAAATGTGACATTGTAAAATAAAATTTAAATCTCAACTTAATTGTATTGTCGTAATTGTTATTTAACAATTTAACCTCAAAGGTAATTCCTAATCAAAATAAATCTTACCGTTTTCATCAAGGCATTTTTCAAAGGCCATTTTCATTACTTCTTTAATCTTATCATCCCCAAACATAGCGCTTGCATCAATCTTTTTCAGGATATTTTCCTTGTGTGGGTGTCCCTTGTCATCGACCTTAGTTAATAAACTTATGATAATTTTGTTGAAAAAATTATACATTTATTATATATAGAGAAACGTTTGAATTATAATGAAAGTTAAAAAATTACCAATCCTTGCTTCTCGAGCATGCATTTTGAAAAACACTTGAACAAAAAAAACGTTTTTCTTTTAATTACACATTTATTGAATAAACATTAATGATCTTTTCAATATTTTACTTGTTTGTATAAATAAGGAATTGGTATCTTACTCCCATCTTCTCGGCTGATAAATCAATCATGTCAGTGACATCAGATTCTTTTGCACAAGCTTTAATTACAGCTTTTTCTCCATCGTCCATTTTAATCTTCATTCCCTTACACTCCATTTTACCCTCGAAAGCGATAACATAGGAAATCTATCAAAAGAAGACATTTAAAAAAAAACTTCCATGAACGAAAAAATAAAAAACAAAAAACGAGCTTACTAAAATACAAAACTGGAAAATGAAAAGAATGATATTTTGAGAGCCTTTCATTTTATCTGAAGTTTAAAAATTAAGTTTATTTTTCTATTGTAATTTAAACTTGTTTTATAATAGTTAGTTAGAAAAAGTTAAAGTTAAAAAGTTTTGTGATTTTTTTCTTTTTATACACGTTATAAATGAATAGATCATGTTAAAATTATATGCAGTTTACCATAAAACCTAAAATTATTAAAGTTGACCATTCATTAATTTATAACTAAATGTCATTCATTTCATATTCATAATCTAGCAAAATTTTGACTTTTGAACAAAATGAATGTTAAATATAATTCCATACTAGATCAATTCAAGATTATCACTTTAAAAGGGAAATGAGTTATGATCTATGATCAATCTATTTTTTAGAAACTAGACATTATATTTATATTCAATTAGGTATTTCAGATCTCTAGAATTATATCTTGAATAACCGATTTACTTTACTGTGTGCTATATGAGACCAATAATTATACTTAAATGCGACATTTAATGTGATGTGACAATAACAAAAGCAAGGAAGTTGTCGTAGTCATTCTACATTTGTAGAAAATCTAGAGAGCCAAACAATGGATTTAATGAGATATATTCACTGTGTCTGGGAGTTATGGCGATTTTTATGAGTCATCACTCCTTTTTGCTGGTAGCTTATCTATCAATACACAATACTTGAGTGGGCCGAAGTTAAACAAAAATATAATCATTGTTAGTAAAGACTGACATATAAGGAAGAGTGATGATTCAAGAATTGGCACAACTCTCGACATAGACAGGGTATAAGTTAAATTATTTGAACTAAAATCTTATGTTCAATTTCAATGTTTAAAGTTAAATCCTTTTATAACAATATATTATTTTATACCTTTTACACTTTTATGCACTTGCCATTTTTTGCTTATAATATTTAAAATAAAGTCATATATTGAAATTCCTTGAATATTTTATTTAAAACTTTCAAATTCAGTATTTTATCAACCAACTACCTAACTAAATTACATTTCTGATTAACGCGGATGAACCATTTTTAATTTGCCCTTTGCTTATTGTATTATTTTTATTATCGATATTTAGACGTAATAACTACATAAGAAGAATTAGCTGAAAATATGTTGATTTTATAAAATCGTACAACCAATGGTTCATTTCTTATTAATACAAGACGCTCATAACTATAATTACTTACTTTGTACAAATAACACGAAAACAATTAATAATAAACATTCTATTTAGCAATATTCTTAAAGACAATAAGAGTATAAGATTTATGAAAGGCTAATTGTATTTTACATTACGGAGTTCACATTAATTGGCAATGTCTTCAACTACACAATTTTCACTTTTCACAAATATGAATATTATCGTCGACAACATTACGTTGATCTGTACAAAATGTAAATAAGTTAATAGTTGAAATCAAATTGCGTTATTACGTCGTGTCAGCGAAGAAAGTCACAACATTTACATTGAATAATATGAATTCATAATGAATAATTAATCATACTAATTATTTTCTCATTATTAGTTTACGTATAAGATTATTTATTAGAACTCTGACATTGAGTTTGATCGAATAATTATTATTTCCAACATTTAATTGTTAATTGTAATTTTCAATTACCAAATTAGTTTTTAAGTAAATTGCGGCGAAATGAGTTATACTTTATTACGATCAATAAAATAAATATAAAGATATAATCTTGTATATAACTCACATATTAAAGGAGGTGAATACGCAGAAGATGATTTTTATTCGTAATAAAAGCTATATCCTTATAAATTAATTTAACATTTTAACACTTAAGTTAACTACCTATTGGGTTTACATAATAAATTTGGAAAAATTAGGTATTAACAAGGAGAAATTAAGTATATTTTTTACAAACTGAGTTTAAATTCAACACAATGTAAAATAATATTTGGTTAAAGATGGGGAGCGAAAGGTTTAATTCGCTTTCGAATTATTGAGTTGGGGGGGCGGTGGGGCAGGACCCCAAAGGCGAATTGTCCCATCGTCTGAAACAGAAACGAGCATTTCGGGTCGGATGGGATTCCAAGTCACGCAGTTCACAGTCCTCGAATGGCCAACCAAGGCTGCAATGGGACGTTCTTTACGAATGTGCCAAATGTACACTTTATTGTCTATTCAAAATAAGAGAAGTTAAATATTCAATTATTTCTCATTATTGTTAGCCTAAAATCCCTAATTAATTGATATTGCTTATAGTAAATAACCTTCTGAGCCGGAAGCAATAAAGTTTTGGTTGATTCCTCCAAAACATGAGTGAATTGTGTAGAATCCCTGAGTGACTCCTTGAAATTTTCTCACAAGAACACGATCCTCGAGATCCCATAAGTGAGTACCTTGAGTGGCGACGTTGAGGAGAGCAAGTCGATCAGTCGCGTCGACAGTAAAGCTCATTATAGAATATTCTTCTTTTAATCTGAAATACATAATTACAATTGCATAATCAAGATAAATTGTTTTATTGCCAAATATATAAAATATTCATCATTTTCCATTTGTTCTTGATAAAAATTACATATTGTGATCATGATTAGAAGTGTTGAAGATATATCCACGAATCCTGTTATGAGTGTCTGCAGCAAGAACAGTTTTTCCGTCGCCTCTGTATCCCAAACATTGGACACGAACGCCTTCCCATGAATCAAGGACATTCCCTTCCAAGTCCTTCAAATTAAAATATATTATTAAATTAAATTATGTGTATATAAATTAAATTAGATTCATCAAAATGCTGCCAGTCCTTACACAAAGATAAAATTGTCCCCGAGTTCCACCAGCTACAAATCGTCGTGAGTCTGGATGCCAGGCTGCGGAAGTAAGGGAATCTTCAGGGCCAGGGGCCATTTTAATATGGAGTTCTCCACTGATTGCGTCCCAAATGAAGAGTTCGGGTGAGTCGTCTGGGCCACATGCGATGACATAGCAAGAGTCTGGGCTCCAGCTCAAGTATGAAACTCCATATTGGTGTCCGTCCAATGTCTTTCGATGACTCACCTTCAGCTCAATCTTAAAATTAAAACATTTTAAAGTTAACAAAGAGATTAAATTTAAAATTTCTAACTTCAATGCAAGGCCCTTAAATCATCTATGAAAGTAAAATAATTTATATAAATTAAACATTTGGATTTACCGGATGAACGTCCCAAAGAATGAGCGTCATATCTTTGGATCCAGTGGCGAGTTTCGTCCCATCAGGGGAAAATCTACAAAACCAGACTTCGTCTGTATGGTCTGTGAGGGTTTGGAGTGTCACGGCTGGGAAGCTCTCTTTCGAGCAAACGTGGTCAACGAGAAGGGACAAATCTTCCTCCCATTGGGTATTGTGATACGGACATCGTTCGGTTTGCCATTCTAGAGACTGCCTCAGGAGCGTCTCTCTAATTAATCACAAAATTAATTAAAAATTGGCTTAAATTATAAATTAAATTTATTTTTCAGATTAGTTTATATGAAAAGAAATGAGGATTTTGTATTGAGCGTACAATCTCCTTGGAGGAAGCATGATGGCAGGAGGAAGAAACTGTTGTAGTTGTTCCATTAGCAGGGACCGGGACTCTTTTCCTTCCCATCCTGCTTGTTCTCGAACTTCCTCAGGAGTCGCACACATGATGTAAGCAGAGAGTTGATGAACACGACTTGTATTGTGATTCAAGGGAGTCAACTCATGACGAAGAGTTGAGAGGGCTTCAATCACTTCTCCTGCTTCCAAATGTTCCAAGTACTTCTGCTCCAGCAGAAGAAACTGCATTTCCTAAATGAACCAATTAATTGGTTGAAATTGGCAATTTTGACAACATTTCAATTTAAATGCACAATTTAATCATAATATATATTACAATGAGATTTTCTGGATTCTCAAGTAAGCTTTTGAGTTCATGAAGATCATTATGAGCCTCGAGCCATTTTCCTTTCATAACGTGAGTTCGGAACTTGGCAGCGACGGGATGATCCATTCGACATTTCGATTCGTCCATCAACGTCTCTGCACTTTTCCTATGAATTATATATCATTAGAGCAAAATCAAACATTAATTCTTCGCTATTTAAAGAAGAACTATGCTAAATTTTAATGTTAAATTAACTATTTTAAAATGTGCTGCTTACGAAAGCCCCATTGCAATCAAATGCTGTCCGATAATCCTAACGATGTCTTCATTACATTTCTTTTCTCCGATCGAAGAGGCGACGGAGGATTGACCATCTTCCTCGACATGAACTCCGTTCGTCGCCACTCCATTTTCTTTCACTGCACTTTCCCCCTCGCTACCATTCTTAGCCTAGTGATCCCAAAAGGTTAATCTCGTCCTCGAATAAAAAAATGTAACGTCCTTCAGGAGCAATTATTACACACTTACTTGCTGAGTCTGCATATTAGAATTGCTGAACCTAGGTTTCTTTATCGGGGGCGAGTCTTCGGGGGGCTCGGCCCTCCCTTCTCCCCTCCCTAAGGAGGCCAGACTGATCTCACCTGGAATTTAATTACACAATTAGTAAACTTATCAAGATGTCAATTAAAACTAGAAGAATAAATTATGCCATTACGCCGTCTTCGAAGGAGTAAATCTCATGAATCGCCCCCGGACGGAATCCAACAAGACCCTTCGTTTTAAGTTGACTAAAAATTTTAAAAAACATTTTATTTATTAGCGATTATCCTGCAATTAGCATAGGTAGTTAAAGAGTCGAATTCTAGATTAGTTTAAGTAGACAATCTTCATTACAACAATTAAGTTGTTCCATATAGAATACACGTGATTTATAAAACATCAATTTATAATTGTCCCTTTTTGCTAAGATTTATACCAAATTATAATTGATTGTCATTTAAAAAGGAATAGAAATAAATTAAAAATATATATCGACAGAGTATTTGAAAATTACTTACTTTCTTTCAAAGACCAGGTGACAGAATGACGAAGTCAACTCTCACAAATATTCAAACAGCATAATCATACAATTTACAAGTAATTGTAATAACTTCGTTGGTTGAAGAACAGAAAGGTCCAAGGTCTGTACCCAAATTTAACTTTCTCACTTTTCAAAAATAGCAATCTAAAAAAATAAATCAATCGATTTCATAGAACGTTCTCCTCAACTTGAAAAAGGTTCAAGCTGGAATTCTCGAAACAAAATTAATTAATAATTAGTATTTCGAAAGAGTCAGACATTTAAAGGTATCGTATCTAAGGGTTTCATCATTAACTAATGATTATTAATTGTTACACAGGTTAAAAATTTAGTTGAATTGCGCAATGTGGTGAATCCTGATTTGTTCATTCAAAATGTTTATTTAAAAATTTAAACCTTATTGTTGAAGGTTTCTCTTCCAATATTGGAGGCTTGTATGGAGGAGACAATGGCCTTTGAATTAAAATTGACGTCTTTCGAATCTCTCTATGCTGAGGGTGACGAGGAGACGAAGTTCAAGTCCTTTTAGTGTTCCAAATCCAGAGGTGTTGACCAAGTTCCCTTCATGTTTTTCCTCTCGTCGTCTCCACTTAGTGTTGGGTGGATCGGGTGGGTCAAACAGGCTCGCATCTCTTTTCCATAGGGGAACACGAAGAGGAATCGCCATAGAGTTGTGTGAACCCCAGAACAACTCATTTCACCCCAAGAGACCCCCTATGGAACAACGTGCACAACTTTGTGGCAAGTCTGTCGGAAATGTCAGAATCTCCAATGTTCTTTCTCTCGTGTCATGAGCACGTTGACAAACGTATGAGCTTTTGTTGACTTAGCTAATTAATTGAATCAATTTGATGCCAATTATTTGAAGATTCATACTCTTCTGAGTATGAAGGATGAATAAATATGAAATGAAATGGAGTTTTATTCTTAATCATTTTATTTCCCAACTTCTCGAATATACATGATGAGCATGCTGTATAATTCCTAAATGTCAAATTATTACTTACTTATATAGAT
Source organism: Neelides sp. FZ-2019 (assembly GCA_009869795.1). Classification (NCBI taxonomy): domain Eukaryota; kingdom Metazoa; phylum Arthropoda; class Collembola; order Neelipleona; family Neelidae; genus Neelides; species Neelides sp. FZ-2019. The sequence continues at coordinate 32,849 of VJMY01000173.1, forward strand.
AGTATTTAAAGAGCCTTGTATTTTTAGAGTACTTATTACACTTATTAATTATTAACTAACATTATAAGTGAATTAAATAATTAAAATTTTAAATATAAATGATGACAAGGAACTTTATTAAGCTATAGTGTATTATTTAATAGAGTTTGTTGATTATATTATGTCTATGTATGATTCAAATATTCTTTAAATCTATTGAAATTATTAAAATATGAAGAAAAAGTTAGCTTAAGTTTATATGTGTATATTTATCATATAAAAATCATATATTTCATTCTAAAAAATATCAAAAATGTAAGAATGAAAAAATATTATTTAAATAAATAATAAATTCAAGAAAATTTATATATTAGTTAGCATACTTATGAATACTAGAGGTCAAAACGAGTGATTCTCATTTATTCGTCTCTTAATGAAAGAAGGGAGAAATTACTTTTAAAGGAAATTAAGAATGATAGAATCCAACATTTTCATCACTTCAGTATATCGAGAATGTGTATTCATCTGCAATAATAACCCTCACTTGCCAAACCTCAAATGACCTAAACAATTTTAAAAATCGAATAAATTAAAAAAATGTCAAATACAATTTTAATTTAACAAGAATTAGTATAAAAGTTTAGAATCATGAATTACCGTAATCGTCATATTGCCTCTTCTGCATTAAGTTATCGTCATCAAAGAATCCATCGTCGTCGTCGCTTCCCTGTATCAAAAATAAAATAATTATTAAATAGTTAAATTTTATAAATACAATGTTATTCCTATATTTAAAGTTAGAATTGAATGGAGTTTACCCCGTATCTCATGAAACGAAACTTTGAAGGGACGATTCGCATTTTTTGCTGTTGTTGCGGTGAGGTGTTTGCAGTTCCAGCGGCCCTTGCTGACTCTCCCAACGAGAGACAGACGAGGACGATGACGATGGAGAAGATGAGAAAAATGGGACGAAACATGTTGAAAGATCAAGAACGAAGAAGTGAATTTGATGAAGAGGAAACTCGGGTTCTCTTTATATATTAACGCTTTTCAGAGTAGGGTCCTCAAGGGACGGCGGGCGAGAGGAGAATTAAGGGGATTTAATTCAATTTCAACCTCATTTTTTCATCTCTCAACCTCATTGACGTTGAAATGAGTGACAGGCGGAGGAGGCGATGCCTGATTTCAGTTTTTAAATTTTATCCTTCTGATCCTCCATTGTCTCTTGATTTCCCTATTGAATATTCATAACTTTCACTTATTTCAAAAACTTAGAAATTCTTGAAAAGTTCGATCGTAGGCGGCGCAGACCCAAAGGGAAAGTATGAACCTTCATTTTGGCTATTTTTAAACTATCTAAACCTAAACTACTGGGCATTGTTAAGAAAGAGTGTTAAAAGGACGCGAAAACTTAAATATCTATCAATAAATATCTTCCGCTTCCTGCTTTTCCGTTTCCGGCTCCTCCAGCACTATGTTCATAAGGGTCGAGATCTTCCATTTGTCTATCATTTGGATCATATGGAGGTATTCCTTGACCCGTTCCTTCGCCAACGACTTCGTAGTCATCATAGCCCATGTATTGACCACAACACCCCATTATCAAAAATACCAATATGAAAAAGGCTGAAAAATAGTTAAAACAATGTTTTAAATGATTATTACACCAAACTGCATCTAAATGCAAGTAATGCAAGTACCTATATTTTATTAGCATTTTCCTTTTTTCAACTTACCTATTAAAAGATTATTATTGCAGCCTTCAACAAATCTTGTGTTATTTTCCATAATACGAGGCACAAGTAATTACTATACTTAAGTATATACATACCTATTGAAAAATAAATAAATCGGAAAGGACCAACAAAGTCACTTTCACATAATCTAATTAAGAATATGTAAGTGCATAATATTTAATCACACATCAGCAAAACTTTAACTACGCAATGAATAAAAAATAAAGTTTCTAATTGAAAATAAGGATTACAAACAGATATTTATGAATGAATTATTCACACCTAAACATAAATGCATGAAATCAGCATTAACTCTGCCCCTTTGAAAGTGCCAATATTATTATATCTATAATCTGTTAAAAAATTTTAAAACTAACGAGTAAGTTTAATAATAAAATTGAAAATTAGAATAATCATAAATCATACATTATCATTTCATAAGGCATGCATTAAACAGCCTTCTTCATAGAGAGGATGGACCACTGAACTGCGCACTGGAATGAGACCTTTGTATACCTTAACGCCTTAACTTTTATTTAGTATTCAGCAGTATAAAATAAAATGTTTTTTTAAAAAAATTTATTTTATACTTTTTTCATAAATAAAAAAACGCAGTTAAGGTTGATTTTTGGATGGAACTATTAATAATTTTGGAATTAAGTCATACTATGGATAATACTTTAAATAAATTTGGATGCCCAGTAAAATATATACTCGGTTTATTAAGATTGGACTAATCTATAGGTAATGTAATTCAGTGTTCAAGGGATGAAAATTAAAATACTTAAATAATTCCTTATAAAGAAATCTACAACTATAATTGCACCTCCATAAAGCGAAGAGTTGACTCTCGAAGGTGAAAGGTGGAGATTTATATGAAGAGCTTGAAATGACATAAAGAGTCGTTAATAGCCATGTTCTGCATCCTCGACGTGGGGGTGCATAATAAAGAATGAGACGCTCGAGAAGAATTGAGACATTAAATGCACAAGTTTTAAACATAACCCTTAAAACATGTAATTGATTTCCCTTAATCCTCCTCCGGCTCCCCTTATGGAGTCCCCGAAGGAATGTTCTCCCTGCAACTCTCCGCATGCAGCCGCTCATAATACTTTAAATCCCTCAACATCCCTTTCCATCTCACCCGACCAACTTCAAAATTACTCAGTGCGAGAGGTGGAAGTTTAAACTGGTCTGTGCGAAAGTGCAAGCACTCGATCTTACTTATAAATATACCAATATGGTCCTTGTAAACACGCGCTCAATTTGCCATACAAGATCCTCTTAACTCCTTAAAATGAAATGGCTAAAATGTGTTAAAAAGTATTCCATCAAGACTCTTTGCATTTCAGTCCAAATGCAATAGGAATCTCCAATGAGAGTTAACTGACACTGTAAGACCCATTTAAGAGGTTTGTGAATGGATGGATTGGGGAAAAGGAATGAATGAGACTCAAAGGTCCTCATTGTTTTCCCTCAAATGAGTATGAGAACCAGATGTGGAATATTGTCAAACTCTCCATGTGTCTTCTCTTAACTTTATAATATAGGAAGAGAGATGAAAAAGGAAATATTTTTTTCCTATGAAGTGTATGAGGAGCATAATAATAAGAACGTGTGTTCTCTTACAAGAGTCCCTTAAGAGTTCAAAAAGTGTCGAGATTCTCCTTATATTATATTAACCTCCTCTTTAACACCATGGGATAAGTAAACTTACCATGGTATAAGGAAGGAAAAGCCAGTAAAAGTATATATTCAAGTGTAGGTGGAAGAACCGGAGGAAATAATAATAAGATTGTTCTCTCATATAACTTCAAGATGCTTTTGTAATTGTGAGTAAAGATACAATGTAATATTACTCTACTCCTACTGATATGCTACATGCTATACGGTTATACGATGTACTCCTTATTAAAAGGTTCACTATAAATTGAGTAGGTCTATTGAAAGGGAACGTGGAGAAGTGAAGAGACTCCATGTGTGTGTATATGTGGGTGTAAGAGGTTCGTCTGGGAGTCATTCGGCTCAAACCATCCCGAGGAAGAACGTCGTTTCCTTCGTCGTCTCCTTGAAGGGGTCAACAAGCAGCACGAGCTTATATTACATTTTATCAACTTCCGCTACTCCACAACAAAACTTTTTGACTTTGGTCATTCACCAACAGTCAATTCGGCATTTTTATACCTTTTTGCACTAATAAATTATTCTTACAACTATTGTTAGTGTATGACTGTTTTTGACAATTTCATTAGTAATTGACATAATTAGTATTTTAAATGTGTAGCAAAATTTCCATTTTTGATTTATTAATTTAGCGAAAAAATTAATTTGACATTTTGAGAAGGTCAGGTGTTGAATAACAATAGGATCAATTGAGTTACAAAAGCGGTTGAATTGAGAGTGACAGGTTGGAAGTGAAGTGAATAGAAAAGAGGAAAAGAGTCAATTGGATTACGTGGAGTTGTGGGAGGAAGTGAGAAGTCACAAAAGACTTGAAGAGCCTTCTCGTTTGGTAAGGACGTCAATTGAAAGTCACAGGAGATTTCCGCTTTGCCTTCCATTTCATCTTTCACTCCTCATCTTTATCGCACGAAATGATTTGATGTGAAAAGTGGGAAAAGCTATTCTTAATGTTTTGAATTAAGTAAATATTTTCTTTACCAGACTCTGCTCAACTCATAAAATTAGCCGACGTTGTTTATCCAAAGGGAAGAAGAAAGATTTAGAGAAAAAGTGATTTAGCGGCCGAGAACATGGGAATTCGCACATTGTTCAAGATCTTCCTCATGCTTCTCATCCTCACTCAGATCTCTGGAAAGATACCCGTTTCTGTACGAGTCGGTGAGTTAAATTCATTTCTCCCTTCATTTGTACAGTTAAATGCATAAACAACATTAGACGCTTGTCGCCTCGTCAAGAAATCAAGTTTAATGTTTTCAATTACGAATCTTTTTCAACGTCTGGATAAATAAATAAGAAGGAACAAAGTTCCAATAATGCAACTTGCTGTTCATTTATATATAATGTATCATCTGGTAGAGTGTGGAGAAAACGGTTTTTTCTATTAGATAGGATTGAAAGATGAAGGGAGAATAAAAAGGGATATACGAGTTCGTGTCAGAGAATCCCATGATTAATCATCAACTTCATCCCCGTCATCCTCGACAAATTCCTTGAAACTCCCGCTAACGAAGGGACAATGATGGAGATCCCTTATGAAAGTATCCCTTTCAATAGATTCTCATTACCGCCACAATCCACTCAACACTGTCTGAGCTTCTCCTGCCTTAACATTAAAAGTCTTCAGCTCGACAAACAAGGTTGATTCTAATCAACTTCAATCTTCTCCCGGTAGACAACTGTCGACGCGAAAAATTTAACTTGCCATAACATAGCAAAGTCTATTTCATATATAAAATAAATATTAAATATGACAGTGAAACGCGGATAACGCCACACTCCCTTGAATGCCCCTACCCTATCCTTTTTTCCTATCTTTACATGTTAAAAAGGATTAAAAGGATAGAGTGGGGCAGTCAAGGGAGTTGGGCGTTATGCGCGTTTCACTGTTAAAATAAACTTTAGCTTTAATTACATATACTAAATATTATAGAAATACTAATAACGATTACTTATATTATTAAGAATATACGTTTAACTAAAACAATGCTTTAGTTCATATATTTGTAATATAATAAATAGTAGATACAAATACTGAAAAAGGACGAATAAGTTCATTTGATAGTATTTTTAAATGAGTATCTGGAGAACTCAACAGGTTGGTCCTTGAGTAAGTCTATTGAGCTCACTATAATTGGAATGAAATGAAGTGGAAGATAATGGAATTAGGGTTGAGGAAGAAGAGATTAAAAAGAGCGTAATAAATAAAAGGAAGAAATAGGGATAGGTAGGGGAGTCGAGTTACGCTGCAGGTGAGAAGAAGAGCTTCTGTGACAATAGTATATATAAGCATTATAATAGCAATAACGGAAGATCTCCGATCCCCCAGATATAAAGAAACAAAGGAGATTGGAAAGAGAGTAAAAAACTCCACTGCGGGAGTCGAGATGGGAAATAAGTGTAGGAATATCTTTCGCCTCAAGGGCCCCATTGGCCCTTGAAGGTGGCCGAAACTCATTTAAAAACGCATCTATTCTTCTTCTTGCCCCGGCCTTGGCACATCTTCTCCAGGTTCAGAGCCTCGACGAACATGACAGTTTTTGAGGTGGATATGGATATCCTATTGTCCACAATAGCTTCATTTGAATACCTCCGTGTCTTCCAGGGCTCAAAAAACATTTTATTCAATATCCCTTACATGCTCCTATGGCCCGATCAAGACTCCGCTTAGGAATTCCAGACGCTAATAATAAGATACAAAAAAATCAACGTCCAAAGTCTCCATTAGTCTATTGTGAGCTCCCGAGCGTTAAATCTTAATTCACTTCTTCCGAGCTGTTTGTCAAATATTTTATGTTCAAAAGTCCTGTTGGTCGGATGTTCACTTCTACTTATCCGTACGAAAATACGAGTATCTATGATACTAAAATACGAAGAGGGTTGAATATTAAAAAGTAAAAAAACATTCATAATGGCCCAGTAATGGTTTCAAATGAAAGATAGTTAAATGGCTGGATTAGAGCAGAGAATAATAAATATGAGAAAGGAGCCGTTTGGAACCTCTTGACTAAATGGGCTCATAAAAAGACGTGAAATATCCAACTCATCTCTTTGAACAGAGATATTATATGATTATATTTCTTCTAAAAAAGGTGTGCTTCATGTCCAGAGGCTTCGTTGCTCCACACATCACGAATCCTCAAAATCTCCATTGGAAAATGGAAGATGAAGCCGGGAGCCTTGCGGTTTTTCCATATGGGAATACCAACAACAGACGTGGACATAATAAATATATATTGTAATGCATCTTCTTGAGATTTACAATTTGAAATGAGAGACACGGTTGGATTGTAAAGGAGTTGAAAGATCCGAAGATCCCATATGTGAATATTGTGAGCCTTGAATTTCTCCAATGCCTCCTTCATTGGTCTCATTCATGAATTATGAGTTAAAGAGTTTTAAAAAGCGTAAGGGGAGATGATGGGAACCGTGAAATATTTCATGTCAGCTCATTCCACCGGTCCTTAAATCATCCCCATTCAAATCCCCCATTATGAATCCTATAAAACTCCATTCCACTCGCCCGCCCATAAATAAGAGGAAATTGAGGAATTTTGCCAAATCCCCATTAAAAAAGGAAATTAATTTTTTAATTCATAGGAAGTTATAAAACTCAAAAGGAAGAATGAAAAAAATATTGTAAAAAACTCGAGTTATTATTATTTACGCAAGACCGTCGAGCATCTTTTCATCACTCGGAGGAGGAATAAAGATATTGGGATAAAGAAAAAGAGTAAAAATACGAGGAAATAAAAAATGTTCCTTCCAGTTGTCTCTCTGTGTGTTTTCTCAATTTTTTAACGGATCTCGACAGAAGAATAAATAGAGGGAGGGATAGGCCGTAGTCGAGGAACTCGAGATGTGATTAGAGTAAGATGTTCCAACTCAAGGCGATGAAAGGATTAATAGCATGAATAGATCCCCCAAGGGCTCTCAGGAGAATCAATTCCACTTTCCACATTCACAAAACCCAGGCACATTTTAGGGGAGAAAACATGAGTTATTTTTAATGGGAAATAATGGGGGATGACAAAACAACCACGCCTTGATTTACAACCCTACACAAATTTCATCTACTCCATTTCATCTCTAGAACAAGGTGAAATGGTCATGATCAAAATCACTAATCCAATTATGTTCTCTCCAAATACGATAACGCATAATTATGCATTAGAGCTATCTAATGCTCGGATTTATAAATGCCTGGACGAATTCCTTTAATATCTTGGCTGGAATGTTGAAATCGTTACTCAAAAATCAAAGAATCTTTCCTAAAAAAATCCCATGAAAAAAAGCACAAAAATATTTGCTTCTGAGTTTTAAGTTCCTTCCAAGATGAGATTTCCTTCCGTCCGAGATTAAAGGAGAAATAAGCCGGGAGTGAAAGCTTCATTTTCACTCCTTTCCTCATAAATACTTAAATGAATCTAAGAGCGAGTTGAGGTTTGAGATTGAGGAACTGATTGAGACTTTGAAGGGTTGAGGGAAGGAAGAGAGATAAAAGGGGGTTGGTGAGGAGGATTCCGTTAAAAATAATGTCCTCAACCAGGGGTAGACGAAGAGTCAAATAGCCAAAGTTGTGAGATGGAGTTCTTTACGAGATTAGATAATTGTGTGGCATGAGGATATTTTCGTATCTCCTAATGGAAACTGTCGACCGAAAATAGAAGCAACTGCTGTGAAACGATAAATTACATTGTCCCTTCAACCCTCCACCTCAATTTCAAAAAACGAGAGCAAGTTTTGAAGGTGCTCCATGTTCGAATGACGAGTCAACATGTGCATCTTCACTCTCCGCGTCTCCTTAAAAGGAAGCTCCCCGAGATTCAAAGAGGGTGAAGAGGAAATTACGCACACGTTTTCCAAACTCCTTTTCCAACACTATTAAATGCATTAAGGGAAAGAGCTTTTGTTCAATGGCTTCAATTCCTCATCCCCGTCTGCCTCTTTCTTCGTGTCCAGTCAACGTAAAGAACATTGAACCGGAACTCACGAGGGAGTAAATCAGCTCATGTTTTCTTCTTTTCCATTTTCATAATGTTCAAAACACATATTGATGCATTTGGTCCAAACATGGAATTTTTTCCCCTTCACTTCCTCTCTTTTAAAGTTCAAACAAATGAGGAAGCGTTTCAAACTCGATTGAAATTCCAGAGATTCCTCATACGAAAAACTCCTTTGTTTTCTTTAAGATAACAACTGCGTTTGATTCCGAATTTTACAAATCGGCGTTTCTATCTTACAAGCCCTTTAAGCATGTAAAAGAAGATTAAAAGAAATAAAGAAACAAACAAAGGATTTCTTTTACTCTGAATCTCATATTTCAAACAGTTAACTAGAAAATGAACTTTATTGATGCTAAATCTATTAAATGAAAATAAAAACAGGTGCACACAACTAACTGTAGTAAACATTTGACTTTTTATTTTAATTTAATTTTTAGTAAAGTTTATAAATGGTAACAAAGAGATAAAAGATAAAGACCCAAACGGGTTTATGTTGTTTAAATAGGAAGCGTCTTTCTTGAGAAGGAACAAGATGTCCATGGAGCTTTTCAGGTTGGCGTCAAATCACTCAAAACTCGTCACCTTCTCAATGAGACCGACATTGAATTTGACATTCAGTATGCGACGTTAAACGACTTTTTTCATCTTTACACTCGAGCTTGCGTTGAGCTTGGTTATGGGATTATTTCCCTCTTTGGCCCAAGCGACCCAACCCTGGACGTCCAACTAGAATCAATTTCAACTTCTTTGGGAATTCCGCTCATCTCGACTGCTCCTAGAAAAATTGGAAGTGTTTTGCCCGAGCAAACGCTCACGCTATCCTTGCATCCTACTCAAGTTCATTTGATGAGCTTAATCAAAGATCTCGCGACTCAACTCGGATGGAAAGACATTTCCATTATTCACGATCCGCTTTATGGTAATGTTAATATTTATGTTTTAGCACTATGTAATAAATAATAAGTGATAATACTTGAAATATGAGATGACTAAAATTAATTCAATATTTCAATAATTTTAATGACACTCTAGATTTGAAACTATTTTATTAGTGTATTAACGAAATTTAATAATTAATAAAAATAAAATGAACAACTTTTTCGTGCAAAAAAAATAATCAATACTTTATAAATATAATATTTTCTTTTAGGCATGCTTGAACCTTCTTCCCTGGCCGAAAAACTCCAGATGTTAGGGACAGTGAGCGTCCATCATGCGTCGGCGGATTTACGAGCTACACTTGTTCAATTGAGACTCAAAGGAGCTCGGAATATCATCATTGACACTGGAATAGAGAATGTTGAAAATGTGATCCAAGCGACTTTGGATACTGGAATGATGACAAAGGCCTATTCCTACATTTTTACGATGCTTGTAAGTCCCATATAGTCATAAATCACTAGAGCTAATATATCCTTTTGTCAAAGATAACCTTTTTTTAGTAATTTTTAAAAATTTTACTATTTGCGGGTAATTTATATTGAACTTGAATTTCACTTATGTCTTACGTTTTACAACATTTTTGAAAAGTCACAAAAAAGTGAAAACTATATTACAATATTATATTTTACATATGAGTCTTATACAAATCTCTTTTACATTGTATCACAATGTAAGAGCGGAGGATGTAAAGAAGCAAAGGAAGGTTCGGAAGTAAGAAAAAGTGACAGAAGGAGTGACAGTTATTGACATTATATGCCCCTCGTTGTTTCCTCTTTTAAAATTCTCTTTCCTCCCTCATCTCTCCTCGAGAGGGTGAGATGAAGGGGCGAGAGATGAAGGGAGATGATAAGGGAATTGGAGAAGGCAATGGGGGCGTGCTTCTACCACAACGTGGATCTCTTTCATCTCTCCGAGAGAGTTAATAAATAAGGGCCCTTAAACTCCTCCGACTCTCCCTAATGACCCCATGGACACTTTTAAGGACATGCGGAGCGGGAATTGGAGCCGACTCTCCTTCTCACAAGCCCTCGTCTTCGGCTTCAACATCCTCGATGAGAAGAAGCTGGATGAGATACAAAAGGACGAAGTAAGAACCCGCTTTCACTTAAAAGCCAAAACAAGCCAAATGGGGAGGAAATCCTCTCCAACATCCCTTTTCCACCCAACAACACCAGTAACGAGGGAATGAAAAATGACAGGGGTTGGAGAGGAGCACGAGGGTCGGCTTGACACTCGACGCTGTGGAAGTTCTCGCACGAGGACTCGAGGGATTCGACGATTCAGGAACTGATTTGTCACCGCCAGCTTCCACTTCCTGTGCGGCTGAGAAGAAATGGGAACTCGGAGAAGAACTACGAGATGCCTTTTCTTCAGTATTTACTAAACATGATGTTACAAAAATCTAAACTTTTCTTTTAAACCCTCATGAATTCAATTTCCCAGTAGTATCCATATTTTCATAATTGTTAAAACTTACTAATTGTTAGCTTAATAAAAGCTTATAATTGTTAGTTAGTTAAAGCTTAATTATTGTGGTTAAGTTCAAATGGCCAGAATGGGCAATGAATATCTTTAAATATTAGGTTAACTTTGATGGGGTCAGTGGACCAATTGCCTTTACAAACGGAGTTCGATCGAAACTTAAAGTGGATATTCTTAAACTTCGTTATGAAGACATCGACACTCCGACTTTTCTCCCTGTTGGCAAATGGACTGAAGGCCTCGTTGACTCTCCTGATGGCATTAAAATATTTGACAAAAATTTCATGACCAATGAAAAACCCGCAATCAATAAAACTCTGATCATCTCCATTTCACAGGTGAGGAAATTAAGTTTAAATAGTAACTTGTTTTTAACTAAAAAGTAATTTAGACGTCAAGCTGCTATGAAAAATCTGAAGAAACCGGAGTGGAAAAAGGCTTCTGTGTTGATTTGGCTCGTGAGCTTTCTTCCACCGTCGGATTCAATTACAATTTCCGACCTTCTTCTGATGGGCGTTATGGGAAACCTGACCCGCTCACTGGCCAATGGGACGGGATCATCGGAGATGTCCTCAGAGGAGTAAATTTCAATTTCCCATTAACTAATTAAGCCATGAGTTAAAGTTTCTGCCTCACCGACATTTCCAATAAATAAGTAGAGAAAACAAGAAGATGAGAAATGAGTGGTGGGATTATCCGCATAAAAACCATGTCTAATTAATTATCCGTGTATTCATAACTCGCATAATGTTGTCAATTTATCACACCCACTTGGTGAAGGTGGCAATAAATAGCCGAGACAAATAGACAATCTATGATTCTATAATGGCTATATTCTCACACACACACTTTTACTATTTATAATGTTCAAAGCCATTAATAAATACCATACTTATACATAAGCTCTATTTTATTGAAAATTATTTTAATATTATTAATTTATTATTAGGAAGCTGATCTCGCATTAGGAGATTTAACAGTCACAGCTGCACGGCAAGCCGTCGTCGACTTTTCCAATCCCTTCTTTCACACTTCCATCAAAGTTCTCTATAAGGTAAAAAAAACTCAATCATTCCTTTCACACATTCGCATTCGCCTCTTTAATGAGAAAAAAAGACTCCAAGTTCAATTTTAATTTACTCATTGTATCATCAACTTGTTCCAATTTGAATTTTTTAGGAAATAAAAAAAACTTTTCAAAATAATCTAGAACACTTTGCCCTACTTTAAACTAAATAGCAATTGACATAATTGCAATAAGCACTTTTGAAAGATAGACATTTGTATATAATCCTTGTGGAATCCCAAGTTTAGCTTGAAATGAGTAAGCTTCGTTTTTTACAGAGAGCGACTTATGAGCAAAAATAAAATTCGTTTCCGTGTAGAACATTTAAGATATGATTCTAAACAGAAAAAGCTGGGCGGAGAAACATGAAATCCCACTTTGTGTCTCGTCCTGATAAAAATTATTTTCCCAACAATATTTTCCTCGTGGCTCCAAAATTTTGTCCAGATTGTGAGGCTCCCTTGTTGCTCCCTGCTTGAAGCCCAATCATCGTCTCTCCGGCCCTCATAACGTCTTCTGAGAAATGTCGCACATTCTCGTCTGCTGGTTTGGGTCCAAGGAAAGGACCGCGCCATTCTGGGTGCCTGTACGCCTTTAATAATGATAAAATATCCATTAATAATGAATTAAAAAATTAAATAAAACAGTTTGTGGTTACTTCACTTTCTCTATGAAGAACCTTTAAATAACCAGAAGGTTAAAAATGTAGTTAAATTAAAATCTTAATATAGAAATTTACTTACAGCTCTCCCAATAGCGAAAATGGTCATTGTAACAAGAGGAATATTTTTCTTCTCAATAAGATCGCAGGATTGGAACAAGTCAACGTCAGGAACACCGTATTTTGTGCATGCTCGGAGAAACCTTTTGATCAAAAGATGAATTTGAATATTTACGTTGTATGAAACAAAGAGGTCATTAATCAAAAGCTTACTGTTGAATGTTATCCATGAATTTGTAATCTCCTCCAGAGACATTAATCCTTTTAATGACTCCTGGCTGCAGGCGGTTGATGAGTTTACACAAAATGATCCCATCTCTCAATGCATCTTCATATGACATTCCTATATTCATCACGAAGATTTCATATAAACATTCCATAAAGATCATTTAAATACACTAGATTCTTCAACTATAGAAGTTCTCAGATTCCCAATCCTTTTAAATTGGTCTTTAAATCATAATTTGACAAACCCATTGGAAAACTCTCCCCGATAACTTGCTCAATCCACATTTGAGCCGCGTATTCTTCTTCTGGAATACGTTTTCCTGCAACCTAACAAGTAACAAATGTCTTTGAAAAATCAATTATCTCATTTTTGAGTTAATTAAACACAATAATTATTGTAGGATGTCAATTGCAGAATGACAATGAATGCAAAATTTCAATGAATTTACCGTGCACTTATATTTTAGGTAATTAAATAAACAACGAACAAATGACAGGGATTGACTTACTTGCCATTGTGGTCTCGAGCCTGACATGGTTTCTTGTGTGTGTGTGTTGTCTTTGTGCTATCTGTTCCTCTCACGGTCTATGCAATCAAATGGAATGAAATTGTGAATAATCTCCCTTTTTAAAAGGTGGTGAACGTGGGAGTTATGTCTATTTTCACCATTTTCTAAAATTAAGTGTTAGTCTGGCCGTGATGACGGAATCGCCCACTTCGATCACCCTCATTTTGACTCCCGAATGAAAAATGCTTCCCCGCGCTCTCATTCCACATCGCCCCATTATAAACACTAGACTTGCTACTTATCTGCTATACATAACATCGTCTTTGATAACTCTCATTCTGATACAATATAGGACGTGTATCTGTAGGTATAAAATTAACTGTGAATATAAGTTATTAGGGAACCTGTCCCACACATTTCTCCCGCTGCCGCTCGCTCCAAGTTCGTCTTAAAGGTCTTGCTCACATTCCTTTGGCCGTGTATTGAAGAAGGACTGTTTATTCTCTTTCAAGGTTTCGTTAACATTAACCTCCTTTGAAGGATCTGCGGCAATTATGTAGATAAATATAGTTAGGGAGTTGACAGGTGAGGCTGCGGCCGCTGAGGATCATGAGGGTTGAGATGAGAGGAATCTGGGAGATAAGATGCGAATTGCAAAGGACATTTCCATTTCAATTCTCTCCCTCCTTATTTAACAAGACTCTCCTACTCATAACATTCAAAAAATGTTTATTTGGAAGGAGTTGGGAGCCAAAAATCGGATCTCGAGGAGGAATCCGGTCGAGAGGACTATTATGATTCAACACACTCCTCATACCAATTATCTCGTTTTTAATTTATGACCATTTGCTTTGGCAAATAGAAATGCAAATGAGGACCATTAATTATTTTTCTCGTTTCCAATAATAAATACACGGCTGCATAATCCCATTAAATGAAGAAATTCATACAATAAATAAAGGTTCTTAACATCTGGTTGAATTAAAAGTGACCGTAAATCCTCAACATTTTATCACTTAAACGTTTGTTTTGTCAATTACATTTCTATCCTTTTATACCAGGAATTCTCAAGAAATCCTCCATTGAAATGATTCTCTATATCCAACAATTACTGATATAGAATCATTTTGAATGTTACGGACACATTTGGTGTAAACAGATAAAAAGATTATCTAACAATGATTGATAATTCAAACATGGGAAAATCCAATTTTAATCAAATATATAAATAAATAATAAATTGTCCAATTAAATATTGCAGAAAGGAAACGTTCCGCGCGGGAGTCTCGGATCATTCGCAAGTCCATTTAGTTGTTGGGTTTGGTTGAGCATCATTGTCGCCTTTGTCAGTACGACTTTTGTGCTCCGATTCGTGGCGTGGGTGAGCCCATGGGAGGTGAAGGAGGAAGCAGCTGTGGCTGGATCGGAACGAGGAAATGACCCGCTCGGTAATAACCTCTCATGGGCAAACTCGGCTTGGATTCTTGCCAGTACTCTCGTCCTTCGAGGAACTTCCTTCCGTCTTCAAGTAATGTTCAAACATCAATTATAGCTTAATTCAAGAATTATAAAAACACCACACTTACATTAAATATAAGCATTACCCAGAATTGGTGATAAATTATTTAGGTATAATTATTATATTATTGAAATAATAAAATATATTTAACGACAAGAGATTAACAAATTCCTTTGTTTTTTTAATGTTTATATTTAATACAGGCCTTGTCCACTCGAACAATTGCAATTGTGTGGTGGCTTTTCTCTCTCGCCGTTCTCATCATCTACGGAAGCCTGATTGCGGAACAATTTGACTCAAACTTGGAAGTTGAGAATTTAGAGACTCTCTTGCGGAATCCGTCACTTGAATTTGGAGTTATTCAAGACGGATCAACGAATGGATTCCTGAGTAGTAGCAAGCGTGAAGACATCCAGAGAATTTGGTGGAGAATCCTCAAAGCTCCTGAGCGGTCCTTCTACTCTTCTATTGAAGAAGGAATCGAAGCCGTGAAGGGATCAAATGGAAACTTTGCTTTTGTAGCCGAAGAGCAAAACCTAATGCTCGCTGCTGATTCTGACTGCTCTTTGGGTCTCATTGGCCCATTAGAAGCTCGATCTTTTGCCATTGCTATGCAAAAGGGTAAATTATCAATGGACAGTATAAACTTTCCTCAGCTTTGAGCAATTCCATTATTGATTTTCTTTAATTATGAGTATAAACCCTTAATTAGCGAATTTAAAATTTAGGGTCTGGACTTCGTGAAAGTATTTCTCAAGGGATTCTCCGCTTGGGTGAAAATGGAGTTTTGCGGCAGCTTGAAGAGAAATGGTGGGGCGGCGGTGGATGCGACGGGAAGAAGATTCATCAAGTTCCCTTGAATGAATTTGTTGGACCTTTGACCATTCTTGTTTTTGGTCTCACGGCCGCAGTTCTCATTGCCCTTGCCGAAAGAATATTTCATCATAGAAGGTCACACAGAGGATTTTTCAGAGTAAGTGAAAATAACTAATTAAGTGACTGCTGGCTAATCAAATGAGCAAAAATACCTTAGATAAGAACTGTACAGATTGAAAAGACATTAAAAACTGATCTAAAATTGAAATAGTTAAAAAGGTTCATATTTGTGTTTTAAATGAATCTTTTAGACGGCAACTGAAAACGGGAATGGAAATGGAAAAATTGCAATGAACGACACAGAGTCAGATGAATGAAGTGAACGTTCTCAAATTTTCAACAAGAACTTTACCACACCACTGTTCATACTTGTATTTCTTTACATCGCACCATGTACTTACTTTTAACTATGCATTACAAGACTTAAACTTAAACTCAACTTATTTAAACTCTGTTCATTCTCGATGAGCTTTTCATGTAATTTATATTGGCCAATAAACTTTTTGCTATTTCAAGATTATTACATAACGCGATTAAGAACATCCTGAATTACAACTGAAATGGATTAAAAAATAAGTAAAATATTATAAATTAAGATTATTTTGACGTTGAACAATGATACTGAATGTGAGGATTTCTTAAAAGTTAATTTTTTTTTTCGCACAACAGAATATTCATAAGCGAAAAGCATATTAGAGAGTTGGAATAATAGTAATAAATAATATTTCATAGTTGACGTTTATAATTATTTAAGTTTGAAAAACATACATTTGAGTACATTTAGAAAAAACAACAATTTTATCTTTTAAAAAGTGAAGGCCTCAATGTCAATTGAATTTGAAACAGTTAATTCTTAATGCCGAAGCATAAATGAGAAATAAGAACAACTTTGCTTTCTACTATCCCTCGCCCAACTATGCCTCACTATTCAATCTTGAACATTTGGGACATTGCACATTTTACATTTACTTTTTGTATTTAAAATTTAAATTGCTTAATTGTAATTTGCACTGTATTCTGGATGACCAATACTGGTAATGACTCCCAAGATGTTGACATTTGGCGAGACACTCCTGTTCGCCTTTTGGGTACCGCCTCAAAATTAAATCTATTTCACAATACCTTAAATGTAACGTTGCAAAAAATATATTTCCTTTTACTTACCTATTATATTATTTTAGGATACGCGAATGAAGTTGGCGAATCATTTCGTGCCCTCATTAGTCGAAGTTTGGTGAGGTTAAGTTACGGAGTCGCATTTGGATATGTTCTTGCTGACACTGCCGATAAAACAAAAAAGGCTACAAAGGTTAATTAGTACTTTCATAACAATATATTTTAAATTATATATTAAACATCATTTAGAATTATAATGCAATATTTTAAAGTACCGTTTAAACTCGATAGGGAGATGAAGCCTTAGTTGCAGCTGATACATTAGTATGGCAGACGCTTGCCAGCGTGGCCATACCAGGGTTCACAATCAATCGTCTCTGTGCACTCAGTCTCTTCTGCCTAGGGCGATGGTCCAGACTTGGCCTTTCAACTCAAAAGTGGGTGACGACGGGAATCGGCCTCTCGTCCATCCCATTCATCGTTAAGCCCATTGACAGATCGGTCGACTACATCCTAGACAATTCGCTTCGACCGGTCCTTTTCAAAGGGAAAAGCGGACATTAGAATTCATTCTTAGACAGACTGACGAATGACTACTTCCACAATGGCAATAACTAAAAAAATAATTATACTTACCTACATTTACCTAATAAATAATATACATAGATTTTGGAAAAAGTTAATTAGGTAATAACTTTTAAGTCTCTTTCCTAACTCATTATTTTTTAGGCTAGGTACTAATTTGCACAATGAGATTAATCAAATCGAAAATATTTAAACTACCTATTTACTTCAGCCAAATAACAAAGATAACAACTTGTACTTAAATAGTCAAAACAGTTCCAATGACAAGTCAATAATACGTGTTTACACTATATAGTGCCTTAAAAAACTTTTGTAAAAGGCAATTAAAAAATGCCTGAGTATCGTAGTATTTTAGTGATAAAATAGTCAATCAATGTAAAATGTATACTCTATCTAGTATTATTACCATTTTAATGACAATCCAAAAGGTGTTTATTTATTTTTTAAATATAATTTTTAGACAAAAGATGATTTTAACAATTGTTATATTTTAAACAGAAAATAACTCAACTTTATAGAAAGCGATCGTTTAAATAGAAAATCAAGTGCCTAAGTATATAATATGATGCAATTGTGTTGGCTCATTTCAATGATCAATAAATTAAATTAAATAAGTACAAATAACAATTAATATAAAAATTACCTGAGTCGAATTATTGCAATCTAACCAAAGAAAGAGCCAGATGAAATCTTCATATGCCAAACATCCCCCAAATGGTAAATATGCGACCACTAATTACCAAAATCCATCAATAATTTATTTACGTTCAAAATAATTGTAGGTATAATATATTAACTCTCGTATATAAAACACATGAAATTTGTACAAGAAAATTGTTCATGCTGTGACAAAAATTACACGGTAGGTAAACAAAAAAAAACTAATCCTTCGAAGATTAGAAAATCTCAACCGGTGAACCCAAAGGAAAGCAAACGTGAGATTTCATTGGATGGAGCAAGAAGAAGTTTCAGGCGTCTCTTCCACCGTGGCCACGTTCAAGGGCTCCAGCGGAGTTTCGCTTGGCGTCTCAACTTCTTCCCCACCTTCAGTTGAAGGAGGTAAAAAGGGTTCATCGTCCGACTCCAAAATGGAGGAAATGGACCCGAGCGAGGCCACCGAGGCTCGCGGACTCATCTTCCGACCAAAAGACACAGGCGGAGGACCAGATGGACGGGCGAGGGCGAGGACAGCCGACTTCGAACCCAAGTTTGGCTCTGTCTTCCGCCGACTCAACTCCGCCGAATGAGCTGAGTCGCTGAGGGAGGCGTTCATAGCAGCCGACAAGAATTTGTTGAGCAAGCTACTCACTTGCACATTCACAGCTCCAATGAACTTCTCGTATCCAAGACTAAACCCAAATAACTCTATTAAATAATTTATCAGAGACTCATAGATAAGACATTTAAGTCAATTTTGTTTTTAAGATCCACAGTATGATCGTTTATTTTCATTTTTCTAACTAAATATGAGTTGGTCCAATTAACTTCTTAGACATAAAAATTTTTTAAAAAATACCATTGAGTATTTGACCATATCGAAAGAGCCAAAAGTCCGTCCCGAAGATTCCTCAGTACTTCTGGTGTCGCATCTCTCGAGGCATTGACGGTCCTTACAACACCGAGTGCATCTCTCAATGCAATTGAAATAATAAGCGACCAGTCCAATCCTCCTACAAAACCATTTAGTTATAACTTTGATGAATTTGATTACTGACTAGGATATTGGAAAAGTTTGGGATGATTGTGCAGCTAACCAGCTTCCCACATAATTTGTTGGAGAAATCTGAGCTCAATTCCTGTTTTCGATGAATTCATTATAGACATTTTCTGAATGTCTGGAACAAGCTTATCGCCATAAACAGTTGAAGCCTCGGATGATGAAAAAGGACTTGCAGCATCACATAAATGACTTTCTTCACTATAATCAAATATTATAATTATGTATAAACTACTGTGTTTTAAATTACAATTTTTAATAAAAATGTGACATTTTCATCAAATCATGAAAAATAAATAATCACCTCAACACAGAAAGAGAATCATCAATGTTATTAGGCGAAGGGAAAAGGCGAGCTTCAATAGGAACATTCCCTGGCGTCGAATTATAACCCGAATCTCCGCCCCCATTTGGCCCATTTTTCCCGCTCCGAACTTCAATCAGTAGCGGCTTCAACGGAGAAGTTGCTTCAGAAAGCGGCAAAGCAACTGACTCACTCGAAGGAGTTCTCGAGTGACCAACAGCAGGACGAAAGTCAGGCCACGGCCATGCAAATTCCTCATGGATCATTTTAAGCCCCGAGACAAAGTCAGTAACAAAAGTAGTTCTTCGTTTCTTTTCTTTTCTCAGCCAAGTGACGAGATGGAAATCGAGATGAGCCGCCAATCGACCCAAATCTCTCAATCGGCCTTCGCCCAATATTTTCCGAGCGTGAGACTCCACAATGGCATCCACATAAACAGCCGATGGTTCAGCCAGCCCTTCTTTGCTTTCAAAGGAGCTCAGTTGCGTGTGGCTCGACATCGCCCCTGGAGAGTTTCCTGCCCCAGATGAGGAATTTGGAGATGGATGGCCTTGGATCGATCCACGGGACTGGGACTCTGAGTTCGAGCGTCCCAACTCTTTATGTTCTGGAAGCTTAGGTACGACTCCAGTTGACGATGAGCGAACTCGAGGAACTTGCATTGTTCCAAGGACCATTGAAATATCGTATTCAGATGGACTCACAGGCGGACTCGCCATGTTAAACTTCAATACGGAGGAGCGAGGAGGATCCACGTCGCTAGGATCTTTTTAAAATTAATATGTCATGTAAAATTATCCTAATGGTTTTAGTTTGGTTTTGCTATTGGAGTTTGTTCGATTTTAGTTTTATGTAAAGGTTTGAGCAATTCTAGAACAATTAATAATAATAATTGAGAAAAGATCTCACCAATTGCCTTGAGGAACCTTGACAAATCATTGACAAGGTCCCATTTCCTCGCTTCAAGAGCTCGATCCATCAATTGAGTTGCGAACTTCCGACTCACAGTTGGAGATTCCAAGTTTTGAATGACGAGGAGGTATGTGGCTGCAATGTCAAGTTGCCCTCGAGCCAGACACTCGTCGAACAAAGCTCGTGGACGCCCAGCTGCAGAAAAAAGATGAGGCCAAAGAGCAAGCTCTGTTTTTCGTGCACATTGACCCACAGCTCGCAAGTAAACAGGAAACTCGCGGACAAATTCGAGAACGGACGGTAAAAGCGCGTCTGGAATCGGATCTTTGCTGGTTGCTTCTTCTTCAAGCACCTTAAATATCCAAACATTAATTTAATGAATAGCATTGAATCGCCAATGAATAATTAAATTTTGTAATTCTAATTAAGCTAATTATGAATACTCCTACTACGATACCTCATGAAGAAGAAGTTCCAGGGAGTGAGGAAAATAGGGGAGTTTTGAACAGCTTCTCGCAATCTCCCATGCATAATAACCCAGATTTCTACGAATTAATTGGCGAAGAATTTGATGCAAGTATACTTGACTCTTTAAACAAAAACAAATTGATTAATAAATTCAATTAAAACTTTAAAATTTCGTTTTATGTTAGAAATATTAATTAATATTTACGGTTCGTTGAAGGATACAAAATGGGAAGAGAGCATAGGGAATCGAGTCAGGACTTGCAGCACCAACGGTATATGAAAGACTATCATTTTCAGCTCCTAAAATTATTGCTTTCTCAAACAGAATGGCTGAAATAAAAGAACAATTTTAAAATCAATCAATCTGAAGAGGAAATCTATTAAAGTTAAAGTAAATAATTACTCAATGGATAAATAGAAACTGGGAATCCGAGCATAATCCTGTTAGAAATGAAAGTGTGAACGCTCGAATGAGATTTTTCTCTCAACGGGAGCCAAACTCTCATTTCTTGTCCACAGTAAAGCCAAAGAGCTTCGCTCAAATAAGGATTATGTGATGACGTGCTGCCTCTTGGAAGCCAAACCATCTCAACACATGACGCAAGCACCGTTGGAGTTATATATTGCGGCTAAAATAACAATAAATCAATTAATTTACAATCTATCATTTAATCATTTAAATCAATTAATTAAATTATTAATTTCATATTAATGAAAATGATTTATAATGAAAATTAAAAGAAAAACAAAGTATTTCTCAAATCTTACAGCATTTCCTTGAGTATTCTCCTGAACAAGGAACTCATGATGAAGGATCATCAACCGCCCAGAAACATTAAGAACAACTGAGTGTTCTTGTGGGGCAGGTAAAGCAGCAAATGACGTCTTAAGCGTTGTGAGGTAAACCGAAATGACACAAGCTGGATGCACACAAAGAGCCCCAATGTCAATGGTCTGTAGACATTCGCAAGGTTCAACTCCGCTTCCCCACACATCCTTCAAATCTCTTCTAAGCTGAAATATGGCCAGGGTCGAATCTGCAGCGAACACGAGGAGTTTGTCTCTGTCGAGGGAGAGGAGAAGGATTTGGCTTGGGAGTCTTTTCACCAGGGCGTTCTTCCGGTCCAACTTCGCATCTCTGGGATAAAATCGAATTTCGTCTCTGTCGGCTCCAATGTCATAAACGGCCACGACGAGAAATCCCTCCCACCACATCATCCCACCAACGACAACAAAGTCGCGCTCTTGAGCCTCGTTTCCAAACAAGTGCCATTTTCGTTCAACTATTGAGTAATGAGCAAGTCCAAATCTTCCAGAAACCCCAATATGAAGTCCTTCGCTGTCCATTGCAGTGTACTAATAAGAATAAATGCAATGCAAAAAATAAATTATGAATCCAAATTACTCTAACTTTTACTTGTTTTCTAATGGCTTAGTTTCAATAATGATTAATTTGTATGATCTCACCCTTATTGGCCAATTAGGAGCGAGGTATGTATTCGGAATGGGAACAACGACCCAGTTTTTGTTATTTCCAAGTGGAGCTGCAGAGTGATGTCCTTTCCTTGAATCCTTTTGCGGACCGCCGAAACCTTCGCCCGAGAAGTTAATGAGAAGACGATCTTCTCCCTGAAGGTACAAATGTTCAACTTGACTCATGCTGGGATTCACCGTGAGCGAACTCTTGACAAAAGAAACAGACGCAAAGAGCCCGCCGCCCCCACCGCTCATCTCGCTCACATTCCCCTCAACAGCCATCCATAATTGATATCCCTCAGCAGCCCAGTCGAAGGATTTAAAGGTATTTTGGGCGAAGGGAGAAACATCACCAGTCCACGACCACGACGACGTCAAAAGAGAACCAAAAACGCTCCAAAGAGCAAAACCTCCTTTGTCCCAAGAAACAGCCATGGCGCAACCATCTTCAAAAATAAGATAATAATGAACTAAGTGAATATCTTCGAGAATAAGTTGAAGTAAAAATAAATATCTTTTAAATAATTTATAAAATCAATTTTTAAAAGATAATTACCTGGCGTCCAAGCCATTGTCTTAACAGCACCTGGCGACCCAGGGAAATCTTTCGAGGAGAGTCGAAGAGTGAAAAGGAGCTGAAGTGCACCAGATGTGTCATCAACACAAAAGACTGAGACTTGAGAACTCGCTCGTCCAAAGGAGAGAAGTCTGTATTTGTGGTTAACAGCAGAACAGGTTGCATCTTCAACACCGGGTGCCCAAATCCCTTGAATGCTATTTGGATCATAAGCTTTCGTTGAAGCGTTGAGAAACGCAGCGCGGCCGTCACTCAAAACAAGAGAAAATCCTCCGACAAGAGGCGAGTAATGAAAGTCAATTGGGTAAACTTTCTCCTACAATTCAAAGATTAATTGTGAAAGAAGAGTTAATTTACTTTTAGTTAACATTTAGTTAGCATTCAATTAACAGTGGAATTAAAATGAATTAACTTACTAGAATAGGAATAGCTCTTGACGCATGTTGGTCGAGCGAGAATGGAATCCGACGAAGGTCAATGGCAAAATCAGAGTTAACTGACCCGTCCCAACGATACCGCAGAATGTGATTCTCATCTGTAGAAACCATGAGCTCATCACGGAAAAGAGCAGCGCATCCAACGACCCGACCTCGAACAGCTATTTCTTGAACCTGTAATTTTGATTATTTTATTATTATTTTATTTCGTATAGTTCTTGTGTAATTAATTAGGAGATAAACAATTAGTAAATGGTAATTATTCCTTACGAGTTGTAAGGTAATGGCAGGAATTGGTTCTTTCAGGAATAACTCGTCACTCTCTCTCTTCAACTTTTTATTATCCGAATCCACTTGTTCGTACAATGTTTGGTTTCCAGTGCCCAAACAATAGAAAAGCAAATATCCACCTCCAGTCTAAACATAAAAAGTATTAAATTATTAAAAATCATTAAACTGTAAGATTAAAATGCAAATTATAACAAATTATTTGTATATATATACAGAGGAGATTAACTCACAACAATAACAATAGATGTTGAGTCTGGCTTCCAAATTAAAGTCACATTTCGTCCAAGTTTTTCGATAGAGTTGGCAGATCTTTGATGAGAGACAACCGGAAGGCAAGGCTAAAAAGTCAAATCATTATTCATAGAATTATTAAAATAAAATAAAAATTGAAGAAGTTAATAGTTAAGGGTTTGTTGTGCCACTTTGCTAAAGTCAAAAAATATTGGCAATCAATAAAATACAATAATATTGTAAAAATATTATTAAATACGATAATTAACCTTCGATGTCCAAATTGATAAGGTCGAATGAGTTAGGACGGCAAATATAATTTTGTCCCTATTGGCCACAACTTGAGAGACAGGAGAACCTGGACCTCCCTCTGGAATCCGAAGAATCTTTGGCCATCCAAACGTGAAATACATATTGACGTCGTCTCAATCTCAACTGTTAAACAGTAGGATGGGAGTTAATTAATTAACAATTAAGGTGATCAAGACGTCGGGAAGTTCTCATTCAACATACTGCTATCTCACGATCGTGAATTTGAGTTATAAAAAGAATCTATAACTAGAATCTATCACATGGCTATAGTTAATACAAAGTTCATAAAGCTTCGTTTGTTTTAATTGGCGAACCACCATATTTAAATGTATTCTTGGACTTGAACTTGAGTTGTCCTAATTTTCACTTGACTTCAGTTTAATGTCTATAGTTGAACAAACCACGAGCCAAGACAGCTTATAAAACCAATCTCCCATTTTCTCATTTCACCCGAACAAATATCCTTCCTTCGTGAGTCTTGAAGATCAATCTGATGATTTCTGATAAATTATATAATTTTATGATTGATGATTATAATTGATAATAATGAGCATAAATAGTAAAAAATAAATAAAATTAGAATTTTTCCTTATAATTGTTAGTCAGCTCTTTATTTTCACAATTTCATCTTCATTTCAAATGAACTAATTTTTGTTAACATGTGAAGGCTTTCTCATATATATTATATTTTAAACTTTTTAACTATCTCATAATTAATTAGGATTGTTTAGGTAAATATATGACTCGAGCTTTAAAAAATACGAAGATTGATTTTATTTTTAACGTAAAGGTAACATTTGTACGATGTATACTAATTTTAAGCGATCCAATAAAGAACTAGATAAATGCAATGTACCATGCAATGCAACCGAATGCGAATGCAAGGTTCCTGCATTTAATGGACAGAATACACACATTTTAACGTGTGTATTGCGAATGAAGCTTTATGGTCTGTTCTCTAAGATCCTTTAATTTCTCTTGAATTAAATCCGTGATTATCTTCCTTTTTACTAACGGCGTTTCATCCTTTACCCTTTCAATCGTACTTGTTAAATCTATCGGGTCACCAACATTAAAAGTCACTCGTTTTCCAATACGAGGGATATAAGGCGCTTGATTTGGTAAAACATCAGCCATTCCTATAACCAAAATACAAATTGTCTTGTACTTCTTTGTAATTTCAATATATCTCATATTGATTTTAAATTTTAAAAAATCATAATTTCAATTAAGTAATAAAATAACTCATAAATATTAAAAATTGGATTACCACAATGCCAAAAAGGAATGACAATTGGAAGTGTTTTCAAATCATCAATGATTCGCCCAACCCCCCATTTGAGCCTATACAAACCCTCCCTTTCCATGTTGATTCTTCCCTAAATAAAATAAATATTTTTATAACACTCTCAATTACAAGAGCCATAAAATAAATGATTAAAAACAATTGGATGAAAGTGTTGAAGAACCTCAGGGAAAAGATGAACCCAATCTCCTTCATTGAGCCGTTCAATGGCAAAGTCAACAGCTTTTTGATAAACTCCAAATCCGCGAACGACTGGGACGCCTTTTCCTGCCGAGAAAAAATTCGAGTGCCACTTTTTGGTAAAACAAATATCATGGGCCGCTAACGTCCATCTCATTCGATCTCGATCCCAAAGCTCTGAATGTTTGAGCGTCATCCCTGTTTATTGAGAAAGTGATTTAAGAATTAGTATATTGGCCATATGTGAACATGAGTAATTATAATAATATTGTATTTTACCAAAAAGAAATGGATCATCGATACAACTTTCATGGTTTGAAACAGTAATGAGTGGAATTCCCTTTGGCCTTCCATAAGCAACATTTACTAACTTTTCCAAATTGTGTATTTGATGCTTATTCAGTAAATCTAAAAAAAATTATGGAAAAGTAATAACCTATAAAAAGTTGTAATGTATATTATTAATAATAAGTATTTAATTTCTTACTCAGAATGACTTTTCCGCACTGACCAACAAGAAAAATGGTAATTCGAGATTTGAGATGACGTAATCTATTAAGCTTTCCATAAGGCTCCGGAAAAGGCCAATCATGTTTTAACACAGGAAAAGATAAAGATTGTCGGTTATGAGCAACAGAATTTTTCATACTTCTGAAAATATAAAAACACTAATTTTAGAATATACCTAATAACTTCATTTGAGTGTTTTTAAAGTTATATTAAAAATATTCCAATCATTCATCAAAGATTCATCCAGATAAGTTGTAAATTGATTTTTTGATTGTATAATTATTATTTAAACTTAAAAAATCTCACCATAAAAGTTAATCTTTTTTATATAACTGTTATACTTATAGATAAAATGAAACCAAACAAAAATTGAAATTGAGTAAAATTAAATGACCTACTTTTAATATTAGCTTGACAATTCATAAAGCTATTGAATTATAATTGTCTTCTCTTATATCAATTGGAAAAGGCTGAAGATCTTAAGATAAATGCAATGATGAGTTATAAAATAAATATATTCGAAATTTGAGTGAAAAGAATAAAATTTTAAAATTTAATATCTAAAAATGTAGCAGCAGATGAAGCATCAATAACATAAGCCAATAAATGAGAACACAGTTTTCTGACGTCTTCAGCCGCATCATGTTCAGCCTTTTCTTTAATGAGTCGGAGAAGAGAACCAGGAAACATTTCCAAAATGACTTCTTTTCCTTCACTTGTTGTGACAATGGCCGCTAGCAATGCAAACGCCGCTTGCCGTACTTTCCATTCATCGTGATTTGAAAACATTTCAATGAGTTCTCCAACTAAATCATAAAAAGAGAATATTATTGCAATCAATTTAAATTTAATACATTCTAGATTAGTATTTTTTAAGTAATTATTATTATATGACCAATTTAAGATTATGGAATAAATTAAAGTTAATAAATTACTCTGGACAGCAATATTTCTTAAATGTGGAGAAAGTGGCGAAGCTCCAATGAGCAAAAATCCCAAAGTTTGCAAAACTTGAAGAATGCAAGTATTTTCGGCGCTTATGCCACACCGAATTAGACGATTGGCAAGTGGAGACCAAACGACAGGGAGCAATTTGATTGAATATTCATCTTCTACCAATACTTTTGTTTTCTTGGGGGTTGTGAAAAAATAGCGCGACTTGGCTGCGACTCGTCGATCAATTATTTCTCTCCAGGTGAGCTCTTTAAGTTCTCCTTCCGCTTCTTCTTTTTCGGGACCCTGAAGAATCTTCTCAGGATTCCGAAAATTGTGTACACATTTGCAACAAAGTCGGATAGCACATTTCTGCTTGTAGTAACTTGCGAATTCTGGAGTTAAAGCAAGAATTCGCTCGTCGCCTTTTGGTTCTTTCTTTGAAGGACGAGAGAAACAGGCGAAGCATTTTTGTTTGGAAATTAATCCTCCAACTTCTCTGTATAAATTTCCGACAAAAGTTCGATGGCCAAGCGTGTAATGATCTATTAAAACCAATGAAATTGTTTAAACTTCAACTTGTATGAAATTAATTGACTCTTTTCGGAGAAACAGAAAGTTTTGACAGAAAGTTAATTTGAACATCCCATTAAAAATAATTGCTCACCTTTATCAAAGACAACTTTTCCAAAAGTATTGAAAACTTCAAATGAATACAAATGAGAAATCTCGTATAGAGCGGAGATAGTCGCCAACAACGGAAATTCTCCTTTTTCAAAATCAAGTATTAAACTAGAAATCAAAAAAATTTTTAATTTTTTAAAAATATTTTAATTGAATTTAAATGTGTTTGGTATACACCTACATTAATACTTGAAAATAAAATGTGTTTTTTTTCTACCTTGTTAAAGCAGTGCCCATTATTGAATCCATCCTTAATCCTTTAGAAAGCAAGAGAGAAATTTTCGTTAGACCAATTAGCCTCAAATTATAGGATTCTTCGTCTTTCTTTCCCACATTCTCAAGGAGAATTTCATGGATGTCAGTGAAAAACACAGGGGCGTCTTTTCCTCCTCTTTTCTTCCCAATATCATTTGATTGATCGTAGGGTTCAAATTCTTGATTTTCATCTTCCTCTACTTCGGCTTCATCATCGCTGTCGAAAACGGTGACTGAACCTCCACTTATTATTCCCACTTCCCTACATTCACTTTCTTCGGGTTGGCTTTCATAGAAATTGATAATTCTCTTGAAAAGAGGCGATTGAGATGGAAATTTCAAAACTTCTTTGAATTCTTCCCCTTGAGGAAAAGCGAGAGAGGCGGCTATTTGTGCGAGAGCGCAACCGGCTCCACGCTTTTCTCCATCGAGACTCTCAAGACATGAAGACACTTCTTGGAAAATAGAAAGGAAAAGAGATCTCGTTGAAGGAGATGAAGAAAAATTGAGTTCTTTCAAAAGAGCTGTGAGTGCAAGAGAAGTTGACGTGAGAATGGCAGGATCCACATGAGAGCTTTTACATAAACTCCCCCAATTCTTGGCCAAACCGGACAAAATCCCCTCGTTGGACGCTTCGTCTTCTGTGACAACATAAGAAGCCCAATTCGTCCAAAAATTCAGTCTGCATGTAAATGTCTTCACTGGAATCCCAATTGTAAGAACATGTTTCCAAGAATCAAGAGTCAAAAAATCGACTTTCGGTGATAACAATTTACTAGCAACACTGTTAAATAATTAAAACTTTATTAAATAAACAAGAAATAGAATCAGCATCTATAATCTGTAGCCTAGTTATAAATTATGAGAACTATTATAAATTATTAAAAACGGATTCAAAGCTAAAACTCACTTGTCATGTTGACTTCCAATGAGGAAAGTAGTTTTGGCAAATTTTGATGCAGTTTGCAAAGAGAATCGGGCAAGTATTTTGTTGAGGAGTCGCCTCGCAATGAAGTCTTTTTCAAAATGAAGATGAAGTGCAGTGACGAAGGTGATAAATGGGTTTCTTATCCCAGGAGAAACCACCGAGTGAAAATGCTCAGCATCTGAGTGAAACCGGAGGAAAATTCTGTCGAGAAAGGTGGCAAACGGAGCGACAATCACTTCCTGTCCCTCTAGCCGAGAGTCAGTTCGAATTCCATAGACGAGGGCGAGAAGAGCCAGGACAGTTTGACTCAAAAGGTAATGGAGAAATTCTCGAGCGTTGAGATGAAATGTGTCCAAGATGAGGAAGAGGCTTCGAAAGAAGTTTGTCCTCTTTTCCCATATAATCCAAAGATATTATTCATCATACAATCACCTCTATACATCTCTAACACTTTGATTTAGCTTCAAATTAAATTATATGAAAATGAAAAACAATTATAATAAAACCCAAAAATTAGTTCATTCAAATTCACATTCATACAAACATCCGTGAAAATATTTCTTAGGACTTTATAAGCAATGAATGATCACTTAATTACCTCAGAATGGTTTTCGTGGGAAGCATTGTTTTTGAAGAGTGTAATATGAAGAAAGGCTTGAGCAAGACAGTCAGAGTTCATCCAAATCTCAATTAGTTTTCTGGCTGTTTCGCCAAACTTGATGTCATGCGTTGCAGCCTTGAGCTCGAGAATTACACCGAGCGATTGGACTGGAAACGAGGCAAGTGGCAACGGGTCAAAGATGAACCCGGTCACGCTCTGCGACTCAAAGTTTGAACTTGGAAGCTCGATCAACGCTTCAAGAAGCTTTTGACGAAAATCGAGTTTATGAAGCGTCTCGCGATTTAAATGACTCCTCGCTGACTCCCAAACCTGTCCATTTAAATAAATACAACTGAAAGATTAGTCATAAACTTATTTCCGCTAAATGAAAATTTAATGGGCATTTTATTTATTGATTGATTGTAATTTTATAATACATTATTAATAATATTGCTATTATTTACAAACCTTGCGTCCACTTTCTTCGCTAAGCTCTACCTCCATTGTCCATTATGACAAAAAGAACGAAAATGAACGAAGTGAATTAACAGAAACTGAAGACCGAAAGATCGAAACGAAGAACCGACAACAGACACACCAGAACCCGAGCATAGAACAAGAACGAAGAACTCGGATACTCGTATACCCGAGCAAGTAAAAATCGTCCGGTTATATTACACGAATTAGAAAAGGCTAAATAGCATTTATCAATGTACCCCATAACTTGCCTTCCCATAATAAATTAAATAAAGAAAAACGGTGGCATTCTTTGTATGGTGCGTTGAGTATAATATTGTAAACTTAAAATAGTATATCAACTATGACATTAATTACAATCCTCAATGACAATTAAGACGATTACCAGGATTTCCCAAGGTCATCTAGATTTTCACTTAAAAATATCTATTTATTAAAATATATTATTTCATTATTTTTTAGAATTGATTACACTATTTAGTTCATGCAATAAAGAGATGCTTGCGACTTTAAGAGCGATAGGAATTCTTAGTCAACTCATTGCGAAAGAGCATATCGAGCTTCCGATTCGCTGCTCGCCTTATTCAAACTGAGAATTGGACGGAATCAGGGGAAAATGGAGCAAAACCCGAAACATGGAAAAGTCAAATTAGGGAAAAACTCTCCAAAAATTCAACTACATGCATTTGCATTATTTTTCACAATTTTCATTGTTAAATTTATGTAATATTAACATTATTAAAATCAAGAGGAATCTTAAAATTATTTCATAAATTCTAATTATTATGTCCCTTTAAGCATAATGAGACTTCAAAGTTAAAAAAAATATAGATCAATAAATAATTCATAATTTTATAGTTAGGTTGTCTAATAGTAAATAAAAAAGGCGCTTCAAATTAGCCAACAAATCTCTATACATGCATAGATCCTTGATTCACGTTAAAATTACAATGTCATTCAATTGATTCAAAAAGTGTTTAGGTGTGCCTAATGTGCTTTGCTTACCTATACATGTAATTAAAATTTTCAATAATAATAGTGATTCCAACATATAAAGTATGTATATATGAAATATACCAATTTATTTAATAAGGCAAGGTCGAATCTCTTTATTCAATGAATAGAAAAACGAGAGGCTGCTGTTTATTAAAAGCAAAAAACAATACTAGTTGAATAAATAAAATGTGTACTCTCAAGATAAGCTATTGATGTTTACTTTGACTTTATTTTAGCATTGATAAATATGATGTGCGAAATATTTTTTTTTACTTATTAATTCAGGAAAAGGAAATTATACAATTCATATCCAATACTACTTCTATATGATTTACATATTGTACCTTATATTTGCACATACAAAGATTCATAATGTTTAATAATATTTTATTTGCAAGGTTCTTAAACCTATAAAAATACATTATAGTATACAATCATTCGGTATTTTGTACCTAAATAATGTAATTAATAATAGAGACATTATATGAAAGATATGGAACACGTATAGAATGTATGTATACATGCATACTTGTAATAATCATTATTGCACATTGTGTGAACATCAATATACAAACACATAAAGCCATCAATCAACGCCCGAGGTTGATGTGATTCGGTAAGTAGGACTATTGGTGCTCAAGAATAGGATGAGTATTATCTATTATAAAAGGTATTTGATCAAATCTCCACGCATGTTTAAGTGTTTTGTACATATTTAAGCTTTTAATTACCTGCACATTGAAGTCTTTATCATTATCATTCATACCTTAATGTGTATCGATCTAAATCACATAGCTCGTACATTTTTAATGAAATTCCATGAAGTTAGAATGCTCCCTTCTTTTATATACATACTAATAACATATACAAGTTAAAATTTTCATTGAAAGCAAATTAAAGGTATAATTTATAAGAAGAAGTATATAGTGAAATTCTAAATTATGGACAACATAAAAATGACAGAGAATTTAAAAGATTTGGAACCTTTAAATAAGGTAATTAATTAAACAATGCATATTAATTTTTTGCTATAATAATAAATTGCTTATAAATTTTTTAATAGGAGGAGAAAAAAGAACAAAATGATTGCGAGGATTTTGACGAAATTTTGCAAATAGTTGGGACTCAAGGAAAGTTTCAGAAGAGGATGCTTTACCTCATTTTATGCCCTATGACTGCCATCTTGCCGTTCTTCACTATGAACAGTAATTATGATAATTATAAAATAGATTCTCAATATACGAAACAAATTAACATATAATATTAAACTAATTGATAAAAATTAATTGAATTTTATAGCCATCTTCATGCTGTATGTTCCGGATCATTGGTGCTATGTCCCAAGAAACGTGTATAATATTACCGGTATGGATGAAACTTTGCTCGATATTCATGAATGGAAGAATCTCACAATTCCCATGTATGACTAATTGATTACGATCAAAATTATTTTTTTCTACTTACGACACTATTTGATAACTTCTTTCTAATATACCTACTAATTAAAAGTAATTGATCTATGGTGTACTGTACTTTAGGACGAATGGAACTGGAGATGGCTTGACTAAATACGATCAATGCCAAATGTACGATCCAAGAAGGAAGGATGGAAGTTTAATTCAATGTCTTAATGGATGGGAATACGACAAGAGCGACTATGAATCCACAATTCCTTCGAGTTTTAACTGGGTTTGCGATAATGTTCATTATAGGTGAATATAATAATAAATTGATAAACACAAACTTGCATTTCAAATTCGGCATTGCCGTTGCCATTTAATTCCTATCCCTTATTTATCTCCTAACTATTAAGCACTCAAACCAATGTACATTAGGTTAATTCCTTTATAAACTTAATATAATATAATAATATAATAATTAAATAATTGTTATAATAGATGATTTTTAACTAATTTTTATTTTTATTGGTTTAAATAGCACTAATGCGTTTACTTGGTCTGCAGTTGGAAATGCAGTTGGCACGATTGTTTTTGGTCCGGCTGCTGATAAGTAATTTATTTTTTAATTTGATCTTTTACAGACCAAGATATTTAATACCTCCTGAATTTTTTTAATCCTTTCTCAAAATGTTGTTCAATGATTTTCAGATTTGGAAGAAAGCCTATATTTTACCTTACTTGCTATATTAACATCTTTTTTCGAGCCATCAGTCTTTTCCTCCCTGCACATTATACTTGGTTTTTAGTCATGCAATTCTTAGTTGGAACTGGTAATGAGTCATAAAATAAATTTTATAATGTTTTTAAAATTAAATATTAACAACCAATTTTAAGAGTTTGAAAGATCACATTGTGGTTTTAAAAGTTCAAATTGAACATTTGTCATTTTTAGCCTTTCCTATGATGTTCATCAGTCCTTCTATGATTAATGTTGAGTGTTGTGACAAAGGTAATTATGTATACATAATCTTAAATATATTGCCATTAGGCCATTAATTATTTATATTTTATCATTTCTAAAGAAAGTTTTTACCTTTGAAAAATTGTTTTAGAATACAGAGCCTGGGTCTACGCTGTGATCTGGATGACATGGGTAGTTGGAATGTCAATAATGCCATTTGTCGTCTGGCTTTGCAGCGATTGGTTGACTATTGGAATTGTCACTTCGCTCCCAGGGCTTTTCTTCATCTTTTACTATAAAGCGTTTACCGAGTCGCCCCGTTGGCTTGTATCTGTTGGAAGAGTCAAAGAAGCAGCCGAAGTCATATTGAAGATTGCCAAAGTTAATGGGAACTCTGAAAAAATCACACCTGAAACACTTGACGCAATGCTTAATTCACTTGTTGAGAAAAAGAAAAAAGAAGCTCAAGGGTCGAAAAACATTGGCATTTGGACATTATTCAGTAGAAGGACGCTGGCAAAAAATACAATCATGTTAACTATTTCTTGGTACAAAAATAAAAAATGATATAACAAACTAACAAGACTGATATGAGGAATTTCCTTAAATATAAATAATTTTGAATAATTTTAATGACGTTGATATCTTAGGTCAATGAATTTGCTCATTTACTACGGAATCACTTTGAACACTCCAAACATGAATGGAAATCAATTTTTGAATTTCTTCATTCTGTCGATCATTGAGCTTCCAGCAGGATGGCTTGGAGGTCGTTTGGCTGAAAGATTTGGTCGAAGATGGCTTCAAGTTTTCTTTTATTTCTTTGCAAGCATCACTTGTGTTGTGGCTGCCGTTGCAGTGAGATTTCCTGATTTATCCCTCTTTGTTCTCGGCTGCATCATCGTAGCCAAGTACTTATTTTATCTTAAATCATTTTAATGAATTTTTCCATTCTAGCAATTAACAGGTCAAATACTTAATTAAATTATGTTTAGTTTTGTAAAATTGTTAAACGGAGATTTTTTTTCTATATTTATACAGATTTGCAATCACCCTCACCAATCTGATCATGTACATGCAAGGTTCATTGAAATTATTTTAATATATTTTTAAATTGTAATAATTTTGTAAATTGTAACGAATCATTTTAAATTAAGGAACTGAAATCTTCCCTACACAACTTCGTTCAACGGGGACAGGATTTTCTTCTACTGTTGGATCAGCTCTTGGAATTATGGGTCCTTATATTATTTTTCTTGTGAGTTGTTTTTAATGTTTACTAACATAAATATTTTGTAGAATTGACTTATTATATTATCCATTTTGCTGTGTTTTATACAAATGAAACTATTTAGGGACGATTTCATGTGAGTGGACCATATCTTGTAATGGGCATCCTTGGATTCATTGGACTCGTCGTATCAGCTTTTCTTCCAGAAACTCATCGTCAAAATCTTCCACAAACAGTTGAAGATGCAAATAATTTTGGAAAACATGACAAGTTTTGGAGCTACAAACCAAAACCACAACCCAAATAATTAAAGTTCAGCTTTATTTTTATATTCATCAAAAGAAACAAAAGAACGTGATGAAATTTGATTAAATCATAAGTACATAGAATTACTTTTACGTTTTTGAATATATTTATAATTATTAATATTAAATAAAGCAATTTATTACAGTGAAAATTACATCTAAAATTAGACATGAGTAAATATTTTTAGTTTAGCTAGAATAAAATAGATTGTTTAAACCATTTTTCACGGTATGTAATAAAGTGCTTATAAGGCATTACAGGTTATACGCGTGTTTGATGTTCTTATATTTCAAGATACAAGTTTTAGATGGGTAATTAGATAAATATTAAAGAAATGACTAAAAAGAATTTCGCCCTTTTCAATCATCAATAAGATAATTAGGTATCATTTTTCCAGCGCTGACATCTTGGACATGGAGTACTTGCGTTCATACATATATTGTGGAAAACAGCTCCGCAGGACAAGCACTAAAATAAGTTTCAAATAAACTTGGTTCATAAAATTAATACGTCTTATTTATTAACATATAATTTAGTAATAATTTAGTTATCGTTTTCAGACTCGATTTTAGTATATATAATATAAAAATACGTAATAATGAAAATTACTTTAAAAATAAGACTGAGGTCAAAAGGAAAAATGACTTTTGAGTCTTTACATATTTCGCAAACAAATCCCTTTTGCTGGCATATTAAGCATTGTTTAATGTGATTACGCCCGAGATTGACAATTTTCTTTAAACTTCCTTCCAATCCTCGCTTGGGTATATTGAGAAGATCCTGAAAACAATTGTTTTATTATATCATTATACATATGATAATTATCAGAGGGGAGTTAAAATTAAAAGCTTACCGATAACGAATAAGTGTGCAATTGTCGATAAAGGTGCTCTCTTGGCCAAAGTTCTTTCTTTACATCTTCCATTGTAGAGCCTTTACAAGTAACCAGGTACATTGCGATGCTTTGAACTTGCGTTCTTAATTTCTTAAATAATATTAAAAAAATTAGATTGAAAAATAATATATATATAACATAAAAAATAATAAAAAGATTAGAATCAAGTTTTAAATAAAAAAAAGCTCACCAGAAGTTCTGAACATTCTTCAACGATTGAATAGAGTTTCGGGTTAATCACATTTAAATCAAAAATGGGCCGATGAGTTATTGTTCGAATTCTGGCTGCCGATTCACAACTAACTTTGTATCTATTGAAATCCCAATTAAGAAGAATCCGCGACGGAATTTCACTTTCCTCTCCAACATGGCATTCAGGACAATAACTTCCACCAGTGAGTTCACAAATTCTGAAAGTCAAAATTTTTACCTTGGAAATATAACATGGCTTAACAAAGTGTATAACTAAGGCCTAAAAATAATAATAAAAGTTAAATATTCTTGAAAATTAGGCAAAATAATCTAGTTTCTACTTACAAAGGATCTCCATAGATGAAACCAATTGGACGAGAGCACCCTTTACATTTAAAGCCTTGAGAATCAAGCCCGCATTCATTTCCAATCTTTTCAAAGAAAGAGGAATTGTCTTCGGCAACCTAATAATTTCATTAAACTTCAATACTTAAAAGTTCCAATTTCTAGTTAATGTAGGACGAAAAAGTATGTAGTATTAATAAATTTTTAAAATTAAGTAAATCAATTAAGAGAAAGATGTAAGAGGCAAGACCAAAGAAGATATTTCTTTAGAAGAAATAATTTCAAAGTTGAGAAAATCTTCTGGAGTTGAACCGACGTTAAACTCCTTAAGTTCAACCCAAATAATCGCCATAATAAAAAAAAACATGCAAGTGAGAAAGAATATTTAATTAATTAAAAAACCCATTATAGTAAGAAAAATTAGCCCATTTTAACTTCTTCATTGTAATTAATAAGCAATGCAATTAAAAAAGAGAGAAATTCCTTACATTCTTCGAGTCACATTCAATGGAATCAATTTGCTCTGAGCTTCCTCGTAAATCGGAAGTGGTCATTTCTGTGTCAGCCTCCTCATTATTCAAAGGGAAAATTCCTTGAAAGAGTATTGGAGTTCCCATTCGATTCTCCTCATTAAATAAATCTAAATAACTGACATTTTCTTCCACCGCTTCCGCCGCTCTTGGTCTGGTAATTTCAATCCCACCAATTTCGTTTTTTATCTCACTACTCGCTGAACCCAAGACTTGTGAATTTTCTTCAACAACATTTTGCTCAAAGTCAGTTTTAACTTGTTCTCTCATCTTGACGGGAAATTCTTTTAGTTCTTGTTGAAACTCCTTTTGATATTGCTCATGCAGACTCGGAGACGTTCCAGGTTTTTCAGATGGTGGAGAATTTCTTCGACTTGATCCTCTAGATGAAAACGGCGAATCTTGGCTAGTGTCGACGTCGAGTTTAGAGGCAAGAATGACTTTTAAGGCTTCTTCTTCTTCCAAGAGCGGAGTTTTACATTGGTGATGAAGAGCAAAGGACGGCGGCGGAGTTTTGAGAGAATTCCCTTGTCGGAGTTTTGACAACGTTTGAAGATCCTTGGTTTCCATGTTGGCTGCGACGTCTAAGCCAATAGAAGGACTCATCACCCCGACATGGAGACCAACGAGGGACAAGGGATAAGAATTCCATGTATTCAGAACAGAGGAATTGAGTGGAAAGGAAAAAGAATAATTTTCAATCCCGTATAAGTACGATTTAAGCAAGTCGGCAAAATCGGGATCTCGGAGAAATGCAGTAGGCTTGTAAAAGGCCGCAAGATTTTTTTTCTCTTTGAGCATCGTATGGATATGTGAGAGAAGAAGGCCATCGTTGAGTGCGAGTCTTAACCAAGCTCGGCAACGTCCAACGTCCGTGGTTAATAGTGGGAGTCGACTCACTTCGTCGATCGCTTCAGGGTGACAGAACACAAGAAGGAATTCCCAAAATGAAGGAGCAACTACTTCGGTTCTTCTAAGAAGAGAACTAAACGTACTTTTTAAAAAATGATTTCGAAGACCGTGAATGAAAATGGCTTCCAATGTCCAAACGAAGCTTGTGAGAATGTCAGAAGCATCTGTGGCATTTTCTCTCCCTGAAGCGAATTTCAATTGGAGTTCTTTCACAACGTCGATCAACTGCTCGATTAAATTAGATTTCACTATACTTTCACGATCAAGTGCTCTCCGTAGTTCAGACATTTTATAACTCTTGCTTATAAAAAGGCACTCTTTCAAAAATTGATCACTTAAATTAATTGTAAAATTAGTGCAAAGTTAAAATGAAAGACTGTTGAAATTGAACTCATGCGATGATTTGTTCTTGAAACCGGAGATTGTATCTGGTTGACAGTAATTGAATGTAAGACTCGTATGCGATTCCTTTTCTTTGGATTGAGAAAACACCTGGTTGGGATAAATCTATGATCGTTGATCCGATTCTCGCTGCTTCAGCGTCGCTCGTTGGTCCATCGTCGTAGACTCTCGAAAGTTTGTCCCAAAGGTAAGAAAAGTCTGTGACGGAGAGAGACGAAGGGAGAGATGATCTGTTGGCACTTGTTAATGCAATTGGACG
This sequence comes from Neelides sp. FZ-2019, assembly GCA_009869795.1. Taxonomy (NCBI): domain Eukaryota; kingdom Metazoa; phylum Arthropoda; class Collembola; order Neelipleona; family Neelidae; genus Neelides; species Neelides sp. FZ-2019. The sequence goes on from VJMY01000173.1 coordinate 71,322, forward strand.
ATTCACTCGACTGGAGACTTCACGGATGAAATAATGATCTGGTATTCGGATTCCAACCAGGGAGGCTCCAGGATTAAAACTTTGTAAAAGAGATGGGAGTCTCTGGAAGAGGAGAGTCACTGGACCTGGGAATAAATCTTCCAAGATCTCACGTCTCACTGTAACTTTCCCCCACAAATAAACCTAAAATGATATTTAATGAAACTTTTTAGTGTTATACATATCAATTACAATTTAATAAGGCAAGGCTCTACAAAAATATAATCAATTGAATAAAATCTTATTAAATATTTGTAACGTCAATGTCTTAATTTGATTATATAAATATTCAGAATAATAGTGAAATATGAATAGTTAGAAATTAGCTGAAACTGGATTAAATGATAAAATATTTTCAACTAACTTCGTCAATTGATGAAACACAGAGAGAAATGGGCTTTTTAAAATCACGTCCTTTAATTTGATAAAGACTATTAACAGCTTGAGGACACGTTGCATCAGCAGCAATCCCGTAGATCGTGTCCGTGGGAAGTCCGATAATTTTGCTTCCAAGGACAAGGAGTGACGCTTCAGCGGCCAAACTTTCAGCGTTGCCCTCGTTGAGTTCCACGACTGACATTGGCTCTTTCAGTTGATTCTTCAGACACTCCGAGAGCCAACGTAGGATGAGGAAACGCATTTATTTCCTAACTATCCCTATTAATCATCTCCACGTGGTCTATTATAGAATATTTATTTTCTAATTAAAAGATCGCCCTTTCGCAATGAAAAATATGCTTATCAATATTTCATTGATTTGGAAATGACTAAACCATCTTGAAAAATAAAATAAAATAATCAATAAAATAAGGAAGATCGAAATTCTTTTTGGGCTTTTGATGTTTGAAATAAATAACATTATACGCGACTTGAAGCTTTGAGGCTTCTGACCGGGGGCATTGAGAGATTTCTCTTTTTCATTTGATTCCTTTGATTCACTTTGATTTAATTTTGGTAGAAATTGATTTGATGATTTTATAAGAAAATGTATAATGAAAATGTTTTTTTAAACAATGACATTTTATTTTTATTAAACTTTTATAAGTATGATAGCTTTTTTATTTTCAACAACTAATTTTTTAATGTAGATTGAATTTCATTAATTCGTAGGTTCTTGGCTAAAGCGTCCCCATTTTGACTCTAATAAATTATCACAAAAGAAACACAATTACGACTTATTTCTCAAAAGAATTAGGCTCTAAGACATCGATACTCATCACATTTAAATAATTACAATTACAACTAGCAATTAATAAGTGATGTGATTAAGCGAACTGGTGTAGAAAGCTGACCTTCTATTAACCAGTAAATTCATATAAACTATGAATAAGGATTTATATAGTCCTTACTAAAAAATAAGCGTTAATTATTTAATTATCAATCTTGACACATTATACAGTAACTAAATGTTCAGCATATACTGTTCGTATACACTGTTTTGACTCTAGAACATTTATGCTACTTAATAAAATTTTTACACACACTTTGGTATAATAATCGGTATACGAATTGGAATGATGAAATGATGTTGGAGAACGAGGTAGTAAGTAGATTATTATAACATTAACATTTCATTAACCCTTTGTTGAAATTTTCTTCGATTTCACAATTGATTATTTTAACTTTTAGTATAGAGGTAATTGGGCTTTTTATTATTGATAATAATCTCTGAGGAGTTTCATTTGTGTCATTCATTTTCTCCCTTTATGTTGAATAATATTAATATTACATTATTTATTACTCTTTTTTATCGGTATGGTCGTCCATGGTAGAATAGAGCTCTTATTCCAAACAATGGGTTTTTTCAACTAAACACTCATTCTATTTCTAGCTCATCTATTTACTATTAATTTCATTAATATGAAATGTAATAAATAGCATTATCAGATTATTAGATTATTATAGATGTTACAGGTTTTGTTGGCATATTGTTTATAAAATAGCTACAATAATGTCAGAATTTTCTTAGACATCACAATTACATAGATAATTAGTAGATTCATCGTCAGTTAATTTCTTTCGTATTTTAGTATAATTTCTGATACTTGAACCTCGTAGTATTTTGCCTTGATAAAATGTATTTTACGATTAGTTTGATAAATATTGGTTTCTTACATACATGCTTTTGAGATAAGTAAATTCTAGTTCTGATTTAGATTAGATTCTGATTTAATTTAAAGTATACGTATCATTAAAATGGATATTAAAAATAATAAAAACATTTAAACTAAAGATAAGTATAAAGATAAAATAATTATTTTTTAAATGAAAGGTTTGCAAATTCAATTAGGTAGGTAAATAATAGTAAATCTTTATCATTTGTCAGTCAAACATAATATGAATAAAAAAGTTCATATTAGACATGATGTCTATAAATTATCAATAAAAGGGAGACTTGAAATAATTACAAAAAATATTATAATAAATTGGAATGAATACTTTTAAAAAACTTTTACCATCATAGAACTTGTTTGACTCGACTCTAATATTGTATTTAACGAGAGAAAAACCCATTCAACTATTAAGATGAATTAGTTGGATAATTAAAATTAATCAAATAAAACTTAAGGAGAGAATGAGAATGAGAAAATTCCCATTTCATTTCTCTTGGCTGAGAAGAGTGGGCATGAATAAGTCAAGAGCGACAAGAGCGGCCGTGCCCTCTTGAACCATTGCCTCAATGCAAGCAGGAAGTGTGATGTCATTGTTGAAAGTCGTGAGCATCTGAAGCCCCGTCTTCAACGTATTCCCGTAATTCTTCAGTTGCTCCATGTATTCCTTCTTCTTCAACCGTCCCTTCTGATATTCTCTGGACGAGAGAATGGCTTGTGCAAAGAACTTGTTGAAAAGAACAATACCTAATAATGATAAATAATGACAAATTTTTAATATGATTTAATAACATTATTACACCTCTATAAAAATATTTCACTAACTAACTAATGGTATAGTAATTAACTAATGATAAATAGGTAAATTAAACTATTACCTCTCTCAATGGAGATACCAGGACGAAGGGCCGCCAAATGAGGTTCACAAGCTTCGCAGTATTTGAAAATAAGTTGAAAATCACGAATGGCAGGGTCGTCGTAGCGCTTGGTGAAATCCGTACTTCGTTGAGCTGAGACTCTTCTGTTAATAATTCGTTCGATGAAACTCCAGGCCATGATGACGAGGTGATGGGTCGGGTTCAATTCCCGATTTCCTCCACATTTAAAGACAAATTCCGAGAGACGGTCGAGGCCCTCGGGGTTTTTAGGTATTTGAAGTAGGGTTTCATAAGCTCCTTCCTCCCTCTTGGCTATTAGCGAGAAGGGGAATTCTTCTTGGCAACTGTTGCAGGACCACACGGACTCGTCCCACATGCTTGGATCCTCAGGAGACACGAGACCTCGACTGCAGTTCAAACAGGCCAAGTCTCCTGAAAAGTCCTTGACGCTGTGAGGATTCACACATCGTTGACATGTGCATTCGATGGAAGAGGATCGGAGCATTTTGGCTCTATCGAGATACGACAGGTACGGAGTTGGACAAAAATCAATGGTGATGAAATCTCCCTTGAGTATAGGAACGGCGGCTTTCGTCACGAGTCTTGGCTTGTCAAAGTCTTTTTCCACTCCTTCTTCAATGATTGAAATCGTATTCGGAATACATTGGTGGGCAAAGAGGAGTTGAATGCCGTACAATACTTTGTATCTAAATAAAATTAACAATTTATTAGAAAAAATAATTCAGATGCAGACTCGGAGATTTTCTGGAATATATTTTTTGTATTTATAAAAATGGATGGCAATAAAACTAATTAGTAATGTTGTGTATAAAAGATAGAATAAATACTATTTGACTTACGTGCTTCTGAGATAAGGTTTGAAAGAAAGGGCAGTGATCGTCGCGTGAACATTGAGAATGAGATCATAATTATATCCAGTAAACTTGGCTGAAATGGGGACTAGTGACTTTAACTTCCTCTTAAAAATAGAAAATTCCTCAGATCGCTTGTACGCTTCGACCCTCACATGACCTTGCAATTGGAGAAATCCCTCCCATTTTCCATTTCCCCAGTTTTCCAAGAGAAGAGCACGAAGTATTTCGATATCAAGGTACAAGCTGTGGTAGCAACCATTCAATCTTTGCTTATCTTTTTCCTGAAATCAAAATGACAAAACAAAATTAATTATCAATAGTCAACTATAAAAGTATTGATGAAATTTTGAAGAAACACTAATTAATTATGTTTATAATTGTAAATCATACAAAACTAATTTAATTCAAGTAAGAGTCAAATAATGAGGATGAGGAAGGAAAATTATTTACGCCAAGGTTTTGAATAGCTGAGCATTCTCCGAGCTGATGAGGTATTCCATATTGACACATTTCTGAGCAGAGAGGAAGTGAGCATTTGGAACATTCCCAAGGCGCTCCGACAAACTTTGAAGACTTAAAACATCCAAGACAAGCAGGGGTTTTGGCACTACAGACCAATTTACTTGGACCACAATCCCCGGACTCCCATTTCTCGCCAAATGTACAATCGTCAGAGAAATTTTCAAAACATTCAGCGTTCATGACATGAGTGAGAAAATCTTCAGCTTCCACGACAGGGAAAATTAGTAAGGGATTGTCATCAAAAATCGACTGTCCAGCATGGAGATTTCGAACAGCCACTGCGACTGAGTAACCTAATAATTTCAAAAATTTTCAATAAAAACAAAACTAGCCTAAAATCTTTTTTCCATCATGAAAATAACAAAATATGTTTCTCAAAATGCATTAATGTAATTATTTAAAATTTTGATTCAACATACCAGATTCATTGACTTGCATTTTATAAGGCGTACAATTATTTTTATGTCGCTTCCAATCCGCCTTTTGATGTTCTTCTCCGCAATAGAAAGCGGCTTTGCAGCTACTGCACTTCTTCGTCCCGTAACTTCGACAAGAAGGAATTTGGCAAAGGACAAACTCATGAGGATTCCCTTCGCTCCAATTCAATTTGAGTCCTCCTGTTTCACCAAAAGAACTCGATTGGAGCGGCTTGGTTGACTCTGAAATCTTTTCTACTTCTTTCACTTCTGGGACTTTGGAAGGAGACGTGGAAAGATAGGAAGTGTAAACAAGAGATTTGGGGATAATTTTCTTTTTCATCTCCTCGTACTCAGCGACTCCATTGCAATCCTTGTAGAAGTCCTCCTCTCCATCTTCAGCGACTTCTTCAATTAAATTGAGACCTTGATCCTTATATGAATAAGTCTCAAGCTCAAAGTTTCCGTAACTCGAAACTTTATTCTTAACATTTAAAGGAGTTAATTCATTTGGTTCCTTTTCGTTTTCATATGTAATTTTAGTCTCATAAAGTTTGCCCTTGACTTGTTCCAGCTCAACTTCTTTTTCAATCCCATTCTGGCAATTCTCAGGATCAAATGTGTTTAAATGGAGGGTTGACTCTTTGGCTTTGGCTTTTCGCTTCTTTCGGTTTCTTTTATTTTTTGATACAGCTCCAACATCGGCTACTTCGTTGATTGAACAGGTCCCATTTTCTGGATGTGATTCTACAGAATTAATTTAATTGATCATTCCAAGCTCATAAAACATTGATTTTAATGTAATTTGCATTTTAAGCATAATTTCGGAATGTTTACCAATCCATGGTTGAGTCTTGTTCTCTGAATCCTCTGGAATTTGAGAAATATGATGTTTGGATGGGCTAATATTGTTATTGTCGTTGAGCGTGAGATTTCCCAACTTCTCAACAGCTAATCTTGAAAGGTCGTCCATGGTCTCATTATTGTTCCTTAATTCTACGTCTCGTCTCCCGTCCTCTTCACTGAACACGTTGTCCAAACGGTTATGAATTGGAACTTGGATCAAGTTATTAAAATTGACTGTAGAGAAGAAAGGAGCGTTCGTGTCTTGTAATTTGGAATTGTTGAGCTGAGTCTCCTCTGGATTTTCGACCTTGTTCTTTCCCTTCTTCGCCTTCTTCTTCATCATTTGTTACTCCTCACAGCCTTTAATGACAAATTAAGACTTAATTGAAGTTAATAACTGTGGAGCACTTTATCTAAATCCACTGACTCTTACCTTCGTCTTTTAAAAAACTAAAGAATGATGATATGATGTCAATTGTCACAATCGACTTGAAAGAAAAATAAAGAACCGAAACCAAGAATGACAACTAGAGAAGAGTCATTTGGTCGGGTCACCCATTGGCCCGGAAAAAACTCACGAAAAGAAAAGTGAATCTTAGGAGTTTACTTGATCGTACACTCTATCTGTGTTATTGTCCATTGGATTTTCAATGTATAAAAATGTATATAGCAAACCTGCATAATTTTGAATTGATCCGGGTTGAGTTATCTCGAGATTCTAATATTTTCATTCATGTTAAGTGAAAGTAGCATTTAGCCCCAAATCTGAAATAAACGGTCCGCTGTTTACACTTCAGTGTTAAATGCATGTTAAGAACTAACACGGTTAAAGTGATTGACAATTGACCTCGCCCTGCGACTAACTGCTTATTTATTAACTAGGCTTCTAAATTCTACTAAATATGAATTAATTGTGATCATTAGATTTAATATTTCAATGTTTTAAGATACCCTTTGTATGAAAAGTATAAAGAATAAATGGAGTAGAATAAAAATAAGATAAAACTGACTCTAGTTGGGTTGTTTTAATCATTGCATCAATTGGAAAAAGCTGGAAAGTTATAGGATGCAGCATAGGTAGCTATTAAAGACATTTAGTGAATGACTTTTCAGACTTTCTTCTTTGGAGGTTCGGGTTCGTTCTCGTCAGTATTATTTTCCTCACCAACGGCGTCGTTTCCTTCCGTTCACTCCGGGAGGAGCACCAGAGACTAGCCGAATTCCCAACATCCCCCTAAGCACCGTTTTCCTGTTCGTCAGTCTTCAATGGATGTCCTTGTTCTTCTTGACGATTTGACGGCGTGGAATTCCAATTAATGTTCAACGGTTCACCGGAAATTAAAGAGCGAGTTACCTAAAATATAAAAAAAACCCGAATTTCAATTTAGGCGTCATCTAATGTATTTTAACTGTTCCGGTTCAAATTTATTTCAAAATTATTTTATTTCTTCATATGATTTCAGTTTTCATCGTGATTTCAGTCCGATGGTTTGATTGACCAGAGATGGATAGAGATTGAATTGATCCTATTGAACCAAAGGATTGGCTTGGCCAGCACACTTGACCCGGATCATTGAAGTCATCATCATTTGAGTCGTCCGCTTTTAATTAGAATCAATAATTGATTAAAGGTTTCTTAATTAATAAATTGAATGATTGACAAATAAATGAATGAAATTGCAATGCAATTTTAGCTAGAATATAAAAAAGTAAGCCATTTTAGAAACATTGTTAAATTAAAGACAAATATGGTCACTTACAAGACAAATCCGACAAATCTGGCATATCAGACAAATCTGACAAGTTATTGCCATCGTCATCAACAGCATTTGAATTTCCGCTCATGAGGATATTCCCTTTGACCATTCCCGAGTTCATTACTGTTGTTGCAGTGATTGTTCCTCCGACTTTGAGCCCACCCACAATCAAGTTTCCAGCTACGACAACGTTCCCGATGATTTTGTTCAAACTGCTCACAACGAATCCATTTCTCTCCCTATATCATCACACTGTATAACTCTTGATGAACTTAATTATATTTAAATGTTAAACTTGTTATTGTGGAACTAGGCTTTGTTTATTAAAATTATTCACTCAGTGGGAAGGGAGTTATTTCCTTTTGAAGTTGAAGAGCAGGTAAGCATTCCGCTGCTACTCAACTCTTGAACTTCCAAGTTACCTCCAATCTTCATTTGCCCACTAATGGTTAAATTGCCCCAGATTAACAAATTGGCATTCTGTGTTGAGAGACTAAAAAGAAAATTAACATAATGCAAATTAAATTATAATGTTTATGACAATTAAATAAAGTTTGTACTCACATTTTAAGAAGATCTTTATAATATTGAAGAATTTTACAAGAAATATTTATTTTCTCAATGAAAAATTTTTTCGCCTTTTAAAAAGGTCTAATGGAAATAATAGTGAAATAACAACAATGAGTATTTCGTGGTAATTTTTTTAAAAAGCTATGATATTAAATATTCAAAAAGCTTTAAAAAAACCACTGTCAATTGGGAGTATAGAAAACCAATGTTATAAAACATATCTTTAAGTTATAGTTTATATAATTAAATATGAATAATGTGAGCATGACGCATGAAGTGTACTAGGGCCTTGAAGGACTCCTGTTCATGTAGGTAGATAAATGGGTTCATGTTTGTGTCCGAAGGAAGGAAGGAAGGAGGAGAATTCCTTTCATCTTCTCGTTTCATCCTCCTGTCGATTCCTCGATAAGACTTTCACAGTTCGTCCCTTGGAAGTACTGGAAAGGACAATTCACCTTTAATTCCCTCCATCTGGCCAGCTTTGAAGTAGGCGTGCATGGTTCTTCTTATCGTCGTTTCAAGAGCCCTCAAAGGCCTTCAGGAGCCTTCACTTTAATCGAGTTTTGTTTCTCGTATCTCCAATCTCTTTTTTCTAACTCTCAAGAGCCGAAGCCGAAAAGAGAAAGGAAACGGAAATTTAATCCTTATTTTTACCCAGCCTCTTTGAAATTAACAATAAACTACACATGTCCTTTTCTCTCTCCGTACATTATAATTATGAAGGTATGCACAATAAAAGCACGACGGTATTTGCTTTGCTCCGCTACGCTCAGACGCTTTTATCCCATATATCTATCAATATATGAAGGAAGACAAATAAATACCTTTGTTTAATTTACAATATGCAACATCATGACATGATTTGAAGCTGAAGCATTTCCGAAAGAATTTCTATCAAATACATAGTTTTTCAATCCAACCTTTTTGTGTGTAAAGGGGCTAAAGGGGGATTAATAATTAAAGAATTTTTAAGCAAGTAGAACAGTAAGTAGCATTGTAGGAGATACAAAGCAGGAACTAAATTTTGTATGGGAAGGAATTGTAAATAGAATGTTTATCAAATGTCTTTGATACAGATCAGAGTGGAAATGAAAGGTTTGAAAGGTTGGTGGTTGTAGAATGGCCACATCGGAAGCATCTGCTCTTTGACAAAACAAGAAAAGGAAAACTCGCTCGCGTCATTTTCTGTCCTTTGGCGACAGACATTCTCGTTCGATGAGGGATTCACCCAGGAGCGAAGAAGAATCTCTTTTCTTGCAACTCCCCATTCATCTCGATTCATAGATAGTCTCGGGAGATAAAATGGGCATAACTATTAGTTATCTTCGGCCAGGGCTCGGTGAATGGGACGAAGGAAAGAGCGAGACGAATGAAATCCTCTTTTATCAAACCTTTGAACCAAAAAAACCTATTCCTCACCACAATGGAGTGTAAATCTAATTAAAAGACACACACACACCACACACGGGCCGAACTTCCTCATTTCCCCTCGCTCCCAGCGTGGAGGCCGAATTGGTCTAATAGGAAAGTCAAAGTTTGCTGTGTGTGGGTTTCGGGCCTTTAGCCCACCTGTGAGCTCCTGGACAAAAGAAGCCAGTCGGGTAAACACGGTATTGGACAATGAGAAGGAGAAGCTTAAGGGAAGTCATCCCATTGAACCAAAGGATAATAAAACCCGTATCCATCCTCCCCAACCAACTCCCTTAAATATTTTGACCGGTGGGGGGACGGAGAGGGATGAATTATGGGACCTACGGGGCCTCGGACACAACGTCACATATCTCAAGGGCTCCCAGGGATTACCATCAAATACCGAATAAGATACCTTCAAGTCCTTTATACTTACGGTTATACACTTATGCCACAAGTATGTCCACTTCTCATAAAATTCTTTCGGATACCGCAAAGTATCATATTTTATGTATATGACCTGCGACGTTCATTTTTCAATTTTTTCCTTTTATATAACTTTTTTTATTTTTCTCCTAACAAGAGGAGTTAAGTTGGAATTAAAATTATGTAAAAATATTCCTCAATCAATCCTCGATGAATCTTGTTTGAGTCCCAGTGAAAGGGACGCGAGGCACAAAAGGATGCGCGCACAAATCATGATAATGAAATGAAAATCTCTTTAATCGCTTTCATTTCATCCGCGTAATGTACTTAAACATTCAAGCTAATAGCTCCGGACTCCCTTTGAGGATTAGAGCAAATGAAGTTCAACGTGGGGAACTGCCGAGGCTATTAATTTTTCTCTATTGTCCGCCAAGTCCAGAGGTTATTGTCAACTGCGTGAGGATGCTTGCCAGAGGAGACTCCTCATTTACTTTCCTTTGCCATTACTATTGTCAGGCCTTTGGCTTATCTACTGCACCCATCGTCCCTCAAAATTGAAAACAGTTACTAAAAGGGATCGAATGAACGACAGTCCCCGCGGTCGGATTACACCACGCTGGGGTTCAAACTCCCAAAATCTCTCCATATACCCTCCAGAATCCAGTTCTCCTCTTCCACATGGAGGTTTCCTTGAGGCATGAAATGAGCCCCCTTTTCGCATTCTTTCTAAATTAAGTGGACGGAAGTGAGTCGTCGGCCGAACTTGTTGGACCAATTACTTCTCATTTGTCTTGACGAAGGAGCAGATGGGACACATGAGTTCAATTTGCTCACAGACCTAGAAGAATCTCTCAAATCTCCCGCAATACGCGCACTTCAATCATCGCTTAAACCAGCAACTTCCTCAGTAAACACCCTTTTTCAATTTGTAAAATCTCTTCCTGTCTCCCAGACTTTCCTGACACGAAATTCTGCGACTTAATTGTTGAAATTCCTCCAAACGCGCATCCTCCCTTGTCAATTCTTATTAGGCTAAGGCTAAGTTTTGGTTTTATTTATTGACTTTGAATTTGACTGTTCTCTGGAGCCGATTCCAGTTCTTTGAGTCAGGATTAGCGTGAATGAAACGAATTAACACAAAAGAAAACTCAAAAATTGATATATAAATATTTATACTCATTGTTCCTTCTTGGTTACTCTCTCCAAAGGGTCTGTATGACTGGATGTATGAGGAGCATGAGGAGCCTGAGAAAGAAACGTGAAATGGATGTGAGTCCTCGAGAGCGAGAAGAACCGTGTCAATCGGATGGAATTCCAAATTCTTTTCACACACTATATAAAAAGCCCACCTTTTCGTTTTTTTCTCTCTCTCTCCTCATCTTCCTCTCTGCTAATTCATTTGAATCCCATTTAGAGCCCCCGTGAATGCATTTGAGGGTAAATAAAAGCAATGTTGGTTTCGTTCCTCTGTTTGTGGAGGCCACCCTAGGGAACGGCGCATCCCACCCAGAATCCACGAACCGATGTTGACAGTGAGTCTCATCCTTTTATTCTCCTTTCTTCTCCCTCTGGACACCCTCAGAGGTTACAAAGAAACACCCTAAATAGGATAAACCATTGGGACACACTCCGCCTCCTTCGTTGCCCTCACCCAAGGGAGGACACACAGGGGAAATGATACTCTTTTTCAATGGAATGAAAAGGCACAACGCATACCGAACCGGGTCAAACTCGCGTAAATAGACTATAATAAATCCTAATATCCGTCTCTTTCATTTAACATCCATTTACTCATAAAATTTCGGTGTCTCTTCCGCGTATTCATTTTAAAGCTTTTATAGCCTCACTATATCACTCAGACTATTCAAATCAAATCAACCCGAAAGAAATATTCAATTTGTATCATTGTTAAAAAAATTTCACAAGTATGCACTTAAAATTCTTGAATGATTTTTTATATTCTATTCAATTTGAGGATACACTGAAGTTTATATTCTAAATGCTTTAACTTTTATATAGTAATATTATCTATACAGTTTTCGAAATAGACATTTTAGATTGAAAGTACAATAGCACCCAAGAGCATCAATGGACTTACTTGTATTTTAGAAATTTCCACTGATTTTACAGCAATTTCAATTTGCAATTGTGTAATAGTTGAGTAAAGTAGGTAAGATTTGAATGAATATTTAAAGATACAACATGAAATAGCCTTAAGAAAAATAGACTCCAAATTTGTCATTGTCATTGTTGATGCATTTTGAAATGTAAAAATAAGCATAAAAGTCAAAAGCGGAGGAAAAGGAATTAAATGGTAAAAATTCCTTCATAAAAATTCCAAACAATCGGATTTAACTCTGATAAAGTTCAAGTGATCATTTACCTTATGTAATGCACACTACTGGGGGTGAGAATTGAGACTTGTGAAGAAGAGATTCCTCGTGCGGGGCAGAAAGTTTTATAAATTTTGTGTCTTAAAAATAATTTGAGGAAACATAAGTTTCAGGAATGTCCTTCCCTTCACTCTCCAGGATGTCTGAATTAGGAAATAAAAGAATGCGGGAGTCTCTTGGGCTTGGAATTGTCTTGTACTCTGTCACCCACCGGAGTATAACTTACGACCCCCGATTTCTCGATAAGCGCGGAGGAAGACAACGTGTCTAATTTGTAATATGGTCATTGGGGCAGTAAATCTGACTCTTCCCCCACGTACAGCCGGAGACTTGGGAAGTTTTGGGGATCCCCTGCAGCTTCTCCCGTCCCACCACCAGTTCTCGAACCCTCCTTTTGGAATCATACTGTGGGAGCGGAGCTGGTCCTTGTCAGTTCCTCCGTCGCATTCCGACCCTTCGCACCTTCCTCGTCTGGCTCCTCCGGTCCTTAGGTCTCCCCTGCCTAATGGAACATGGAGAATTACCTTCATTACCTCGTCTTGTTCTCCTCGATATTCCTCGGAATAAGTTCGTCTGAGTTGTCAAGTGATCCTCATTGTCTCTGGAGATGGAACAACGGGTCCTTGCAGTGCAGCGTCAACTCCCTGGCCGACAACGTCAACTTCAATTTGACAGCTGAGGAAGAGGGGATTGAGAATAAGGTGAGAATCTATAGCAAATTCAATAGCAATGCTTCCAAGTACAATCTCAAATGACACACATTCACACAAGTACCACTTTGCCACACAAGTCGACGAGGCTTATAGAAACTCTTCTAGAATACTACTAGAATATTTATTGTTAGCAGCAGCCATTCATATTATATTTAGTTCGATATTTAATTTTCATGTGAGTAAGAAAGTCAACACACGTGTACAAATATTTCAGTTTGAGTTGATTCAAGAAACATGGAAGAGCATGTTTAAAAAGAATGTCCATTTGGGAAACACAATAGGTAGTTTTCAAGAGTCCGTCCCGTCCTTAAGGGTTTAATTTTTAAGTGGAGTGACCATAAACGTCGAGGCTGGATGAATTGGGTACTAAAGTTAACGTCATTTTCTCCTTATGCCTAAACGCTACCAACAAAAGACCAAATACATATTTCCCTTTCCCTCTTTGTAAACTTATACTCTTCCATTCCATGGAATATTTCTTCCCTCTATAATCTGTTTGTACCTTTTAAAGTTCTCACAGCAAGGCCAACAACGTCTTGTTCGCCCTAAAACTCACCAAAGACTTCGCGTTAAAACTTTATAGGTCTGTAATAAAAATAAAAGCATTTATTCAATGAGCTTCAAATCTAATTTACGGCTTATTATCGGCTTTATATCTCTCATGGATTGAAATGTACAATTAGGCTCAATTACCATTAGGGTTCAAGAAGGTTGAATTCGTTACGAGGAATTTTCCCATTGAATAAATCTTTCAACTTTGACAAGTTGAGATGTAATTGGTGTAATTGATCGTAATTGTATGCTATTTCTCCTCCTTGTAAGCTATTCTTTCCTCGGACTAATACAATAGCAAACCCAATACCCTTATTAAGATAACAAGATAATCTCCAAGAACTAAATCAATAGGACAATACAAATTCAAGAAACTAAATTACAGGCATTATAACTCACAAGATTACAACATAATTAGCTTGATTGTAGGTTTGAATTGAGTTCTCAAAAACGACCTACCGCACCGTCCAGTCGAGGAATTCCTTAAAGTGGTTTATGGCCCTGTTGTTTATTTAATTTGTTTTTTCCCAACAGGTGAGAGAGCTGATTATCGAATGTCGCGAAATTAGCCGGGAAGAAGAATCCCCCTCGTTGATTCTCCGTCTCCTCCCTCGTCTCACCCACCTGAGCATCTCGAGATGCGGTAAAGTGCGGAATTTCCTCTCGGGTCGCCGGAGTCCCGTCCCGCTAAGTTCGCTCTCATTGAGAAACAACAGCATCATTGCGCTTCCGCCGGCTTTCCTCTCGTCCTTCCCGACACTTCGCTCACTCGACCTCACGTCCAATGCCCTCAGTTCGCTCTCAATTAAAGGGAATTTGTTCGGGACCAACGAGCATCTTGTGATCCTTCGCCTCTCTGCGAACCGTCTAACTTACATCGACAATGAAGTTTTTTCCTCACTCTCTACGCTCACTTCCTTGTATCTGGATGGTAATACACTGGAGTCTTTTCACGTCGACGCTTTTACGTCGCTCAAGTCTTTGAAATTACTAGATTTGAGTCGAAATCGGTTTGTTTCAATTCAACCTATCAATATTCCCTCTCTTCGTCATTTGTTCGTTGATCATAACAGACTTGCGAATTTGGCCGAAGGGACTTTTGCCAAATTGGGACTTTTGGAGGATTTGGGTCTGTCTGGGAATATTTTTCCGCATATTCCATCAGTGATTAACGAAGCTGAGAATTTGAAAACTCTTGACATTGGAGACAATAGGATTAGCTCAGCAGAAGGCTTTTCAAATTTGACTCAACTTTATGGATTGAGACTTGCGGGGAATCGGCTAGAAGAAATCCCAACAAATCTTTGCGAATCTCTCATTAACCTCCGCGTCTTGAACGTGGCTGAGAACAAATTGAGGAGAATTGAGAATTTCAAATGCCCAACTCTCACTGCTCTCCGCCTCGACTCGAATTCAATTAGTAAATTGAGCTTGGAATCTGCGTTTGAATCTCTTCTTTGGCTCAATGCAAGCATGAACAAAATTGAAGTGTTTAAAACCAATGTTGACTCACTTGAGTGGCTAGATGTTTCGTTCAACAAGTTAGCGCAAGTTGAACTTGACACATTGACCAATTTACGTGTCGTTGATGTTTCTCACAATAAGATTCAAAACGTGAAGAGCATTCCGCCAAATGTTGAGATTTTCCTCGCATCCACCAATTTGATCTCTCAACTTCGCCTCGGTGAAACTCCCTTGTTGAAGAAAATGGACTTGAGAAATAACAAATTGAACCATGTGCCCGAAACTTCTCATCGAGCTCAAACGTTCGTGGCTGGGAATCCATTGATTTGCTCATGTTTAATCCAGTCGTCCCAACACATTGCAGATCTCAATGACGTCCATTGCAATCCGGATGAAGTCTCAGTGGCAAATTCAATTTGCCCCTACAAGTCAGTTTGCCCGGCCGGTTGCGGCTGTTGTGAATTCGAAGCTTGTGATTGTGCCTTAACATGTCCTGACTCTTGCAATTGTGTTCAAGGAATAGGCATTAATGTCATTAAATGCTCGCGAATCTCCGTTTTCAACCTCCCGCAAAAAATCCCAATGGACTCGACTGAACTTTGGCTTGATGGGAATTCCTTCTCGACTCTTCTCCCTCACGGGTTCATTGGGAAACGGCGGTTGGAAACCTTGTATTTGAACTCGTCCAGAATTGAAGAAATCTCGAATCGCAGCTTCAACGGCTTAAAATCTCTGACTCGAATTCATCTGGAAAGAAATCGGCTTACGAGGATCGGCCATGAATTCCAAGACACGCCTTTGATTCAATACATCTACTTACAATACAACGAGATTTCCTTCATCTCCGAAGGGGCTTTTAGCACATTGAGTGAGCTGAAGTTAATTAACTTGGAAGGGAACTCAATTGCCCAATTTACGCTCACGGAATTTGGAATTCAACGAGGAGTTCAGTTGGCCATTGGAGGAAACCCTGCCTCGTGCGAATGCCATTTGAGAAACGAAGTGAAAACGAGAACTGAAGTGGAGATCAACTTTGGCCAATGTGAGCCCTGCAATGAGTCAATTGAGGAAAAAAGAGAAGAGAGATTCGTGGAAGAGGAATCCTCAGCAGTTTTTTGGACCATGGTTTTATCAATTCTAATCAGTGGGACGGCATTGCTCAGCTTGTTCCTCATTGTCTTGAAGCATATTCTTGACGGGGGTGGGAAAGACAAACTTGGAACATGCTTCGGCCGAGACGTTGAAATCAAGAATGAAAAGCTCTTCGATGCCTACTTCCTTTACTCGAAGAAGGACGAGGATGGAATGGTGAATAAAATAAGGTACTTAATAAATGATCCATTGTTTTATTTGCTTTTTTATTATTAAACCCCTAATTTACTGTTATTATATCTGTTATGATATAATGGAAGCTTGTTGGATTTTTTCTAATTGCCTTTTTTCTTGTAAATAGTAATTATCTCGAGCGGAGCAACGGAGATCGTCTGTGCCTTCACTTTCGTGACTTACCCCTGCTCGGGTACCCTTGGAGTCCGGAATTGATGGTGGGAGCGATGGGAGCCTCGCGGATCGTCCTGGTCCTCCTCACCCACCACCTCTACACGGAGTGTGGATTCTTCGATGCTTTGGCCAGGGCCAGGGCGGCTTCTCCTCAGAATGAATCTCCGCCCCTGTACTTCATCATAGGAGAAGGAGGGAGGAACGGAGGGCGACTTCCACCTGACCTCAATTCATTAGACCCATCTGCTCAGACTTTCTGGGCGGATCTCAAAGGAGTTATGAGTCAAGGGCGGAGTGGAACGAAGCGAAGGGAAATTGGAAGGTATCTCAACCACACGATGAAGGAGGAAGACCAAGGGAATTCAAGGGATCATATCTACTCCTCTCTCGACTCTCCCCATTCAAACTCAACGACTGAGACGAGTTACGGCGGAGTCTACCTTGTCTGAACCAAAACAAAGACTGACCAACCAACACTCTTGTACAAACTCATGTAAATGCCCACAGAAATCTCTTGTACATCCAAAATGTCTAGTTATTTTTAATTACTTCAAACTCTCCGTTTTATAGCCCATAACAACGAAGCTTAAATGGTTTTCTCAATAATTACCTTTGCATCATCGAATAAAGATAAATTTTATTTTTCGAACTATTTTGAACAGTGCAATGGGGTTCTTCACGAAGTGAGAGCTTTTGGAGTTAATTAACAAAGAAATGAAACACATTTACCGTGTATTACTTTGCTCAAATGTTGGTAATTGTTGTACAAAAACTTGTATATTGATACTTATTTAATTTCTTATTGAGTGCCTGATGAAAAAATATAAAGAATGTATTTTAAAAATGAATGTTTATATATGAATGTTTAAAATGATCTAACTTTTATATTGTTAATTATATTTGATGCGATTTTTATTAAATGACATGTCAATGAAATTTTAAATGAGTTCGTGTGGTTTTCAATGGCATGGTTAAATAACTGACACTTTATAAGCATTGAGCGAAGCAATGAGGCATTGCCCTTGACTTTTTATTAAAATCACTTGAGTTAATATTTATGAAGGCATTTCATAGGGACATACACAATATTATAGTGAGTACGATATTACATAGCATCAAATAAATCATAAAGGTACATAAATGGCATGCCAAAAAGCAATGAGAATTCAATCCATTAGAACATAAAATCATCAATCATTAACAATCCTGAAAATAAAGGAATTTAATCCTTATTTAACAATGTTATACGTAAATTGTAAGCTAAGATCCTATATTTATATTGATTAAAATAAAATCACTTTTGATTCATAAAACTAAATATTAGAGCTCTGAGAAATTGAAAGTACTAGCAATTATAAATGAATTTTTTAGCAACAAAAATTATTAATATTAGCATTTGATATAGATATGTAAATCAGGATCTTTGTCTTTTACTTTAATTTGACATAGTATTATAAACATTAATTACTATAATAAACTTATTTCAATTTTGACAATTTAATAATCACAAATGTTTCGTAAAAATATAAACAAATATGGATAAGGAGCGAGACCAGAAGAAGGCTTTGACAAGCAATGAGGTGGGTGAGTTAGGCAATCAGATATATAAAATATGAATATCTGTCAAGTTTGAACTATATGTAGCGTATTATTATATAAGAGTTTGTTTGAATAGAATCAACTTGTTCATTGATTCAATGGCTCTTATTCCAACGAAGAAATCTTTCCAAAGCGTCTTCCCATGCGACGAAGCTCTTGTGAATTGACTCCTCTTGTTCCACTATAGGCAAAAACACGCGTTCCACTTTATACAGCTTTTCCAACTCTCCTTTTGATTTCCAAATTCCTAAAAGACCAAAAAATTTGTAAAACTATAATTTATAAAATGTAAATAATAATTTAAGTAGATTTACCAGCAGAGATTCCAGCCATAAACGCACAACCAATAGCTGTCATTTCTGTTGAAGCCGCACGTTCAACTCTTTTTCTCGTCAAATTGGCAATTGTTTGCAAAATAAAATCGTTTTTTGCAACTCCTCCGTCAACGCTGAATTAAAAAATTAATATAAAATCTACTGGATAAAACTTAAAACTCTAATTTGCTTAGAATTACCGTATAAATTCAAATTCAAAATCTGTTTCAGCTTGAAGAACGTTGAGAAGCTGTTGAACACGGAATGCAAGGCTCTCAAGAACAGCACGTGCCATATGAGCTTTCTTTGTTTGGGGTGTGATGCCAATGAAACCAGAAGTTGCTTTCGTGTCATTATATGGAGCCTATAAACAATCAAAAACAAAAATTATACTATGGCTTTTATTCCTAATTCTAAAACCTTTAAAATAAAAAAATACAAGTAACAATTTAATAATCAATGATTTCACAACTCCGTTTTTAATTTGAAAACTTTATTTTAAAATTAATATAGATAAGAATTTGAAATATAGTTCGAAGACGGGTTGCGTTGCAAATTAAGTAAAAACAAGTTGAATTTTACCTGAATTCCTGTGAATGCAGGGACAAAGTACACACCTTGGCAATCAGGGACAGACTCAGCTACGGAACTTGAAGATTCCACGGTTTTGAACAAAGCTAAAAAATAGTTCATAGTAGAATTAATTTGCGAATTGGTAAACCTATTTCTCCCTTACAAATTGATTTGGCCCATTCGATAACACTTCCATTATCACTTGACTTTCCTTCGGCAATGTAGCAAGTTTCTCCATTCGCCACCCAACCCACCAAAGGATAAATTCCGGCACTAAAATATATTACAATAATAAATGATTATTATTACGTTATCTATTAATCAAACGAACAAGTTTGAATATTTTTATTAAATCAAACCATGAAGCATGCGGTTTCTTTCCAGTGTTCACATCTAAAAATGCTCCCGTTCCAAGAGTCACTTTAACATTTCCAGGATAGAAAGAGGCAGAACCAAATAGAGAAGCAGATTGGTCAGCTATGAGTGCCATTATCGGGATATCAACTCCTTGGAATATTTTGCAAGACCCAAAATGATTCCCCGAACTCGGAACAACGGTGGGTAAGATGTTATCAGGAATGTCAAAGATTTTGAGTGCCCAATCGGCCCAAGTTAATAAAAATGGGTCAAATATCCCTGTAGGAGAAGCATTGCTATAATCTGTCACATGCTTTTCTCCATCTAAAATATAAAAATAGGATTATATTGATTATATTATAGAAGGCTTATGTTGGGTAGTACCAAGCTTGATTATCCAAATTTAGTACTACCCACCATTAAAAATATTTATTACTAGCTGGATTCGTCTATTTCGATTTTCCATTTAAACTAGACTTGGAAAGGAGTATCTATTCATATGCAAATTACTTGTCATTTTGTAAACAATGTAAGTGTCCAAACATCCAAATTTCACTTCGTTTTTAGCAATTTTCTCTCTAATATTTGGAATGTTGTCGAGAACCCAACAGAGACGAATTGCAACCTATAAAAATCATTGAAGCATTTCATAGTGTTATTTCTTTTATTCCTCGTACATTCATTTCATTTCATCGATTTACATTATAGTACTACAGGGTTGTTTTAAACTAAGGTGGCCTTTGCGGCCTAACGTCGGGCCACCTTAGTTTAGAACAACCCTGTAAATATTTTTTAATTTAAATTAATTTACCTGTTCATTCATGAACTTTATGACACTTCCAGACAAATACCTTTGTTTTTTCGTTAATGAATGTAAAATTGAGCAACTCGTTCTAAACATCTATAAAAATAGCATGGAATAATTTAAGACGGTGGGCACAGCAAGGACACTAATGATTTGTTTTTCCTAAATCAATAACGGTGATTACGAATCTGAAGTCGGTTAGAGGAGGAAAATTATAATTAAAGAATTAGTTGGTTAAAGTAGGTTAAATGAAAATTAAAGCATAGTTTTAAGAAAGGAAAGCGTATTTTATTATGAATTAATCGTCATAATCAGTGTCGCTATTGAGATTTTCACTCACATGATATTTCCGGGAAATATAGAGAAGAAACAATTGAACAAAATAAAGAAATATTCAGAGAGACAGCTCTTTTAAAGAATATATAACGGGCTAAATAACCATCCAGAAACTATTTATCCTACTAGATGTAGAAGCTGAAGCTTTCGCGTGTCGCCGAGTTCCTTCAATGGAGTTTGTGTGGAGTTTTTTTTACGTTGTAGAAAATATCCGTCACAAGAAAAATGAAAAACGTCGATTGAACTCTCGTCCTTTCTTAACTACATTAACTAACTTAACTTCTAATACCCATCACAATTCTTAGGACACTTCATTTGGCCACACTTAGGTATTAACCCAATTCCTGTACCTTTTCAACAATTTCTCCCTTCCACTTCCACTCCAAGAAAGTCTTTAAATTAATAGACATTTAAAAATGAAGAAAGTGAAGCGAAAGGAACGAGTGAAAGGAATGAGAGAAAGGAAAGAAGCAAACCAATCATATAATGAAATGTAAGATGAATGAAATGCAGTTTCTCACGAAACCGCTCTAAAATAAAATCTTACCAACCTTAACTCTAATTATAATTTTCTAACTGAATCCAGATTCGTGATCACCGATAACGATTTAGTAAGAAAACACTTCAAAAGTTAAGATGAAACTTTTAAAATACTCTCTCTCCTTCTAAATACTTTATTGTTATACTCTCATATGATGATCAAGACTAAATCATGGTGGGTAATGATGTAATTAGAAAATTACTTTAAAATAAAATGAATGGTTCCATCGTTTGACAAGGCCGTCAGCTCTTGTGTCTTTCCAAGTAAGAATATTGTGAAGTGGTTGATGGGTTATAGCGTCCCAACATAGAAAACTGCATCTTTGGGTTGTTATACTCATGCACTTGATTTGAGACGGTAAAATTCCGGCGTCTTTATAAACAACAAAAACAAAGTGATTTCATAACTAAAATCAGTAATTTATAATAGATATAGTCTAATCAGAGATAAATATAAAAATCACTCACTTTGTACGGCTCCCTTTATGACAAAAATTATTTGGTCCCATAACAAATCAGGGTTCATTTCAACCCATCCAAATTTCGGATACTCGAGGACGATCTATTAAATTAATTAATTTTAAAATTACATAATTTAAAATCAGTTAACTTAAATTTGTTTGAACTATCGTTAAATCCTTACAGATGCACTTTGTTCCCCTCGAACTCTTGCATTTTGATCAAAGATAAAACACTTGAGTTGAGTCGTTCCAACGTCAAGAGTTGCAATGAACTTTTCTCCTTCTCCGCTCATTTGGGCTCGAGTTGGTCACCGAAGTGTTTTTGAGTTGCAAAAAACTGGAAAAAGAGCTGGACCACTAGCCAAGAGGATAATGTTTGGCTCACTGACATCAAAGGATTCGCGTTCCTCGATGTCGTGAGAGGAAACATAGAGGAAGGAATTAAAAGGAAAGTGTGAACGTTTCCAACAATCACGGTGTAATCCTCCTTTATTATTGTATATAGTAGGAGTAGAGGCAGACAAGCAGACTAGGCGCCTTGCGAATCTACACTTGTACTCGCATATCCCATCGTACGATTCTTTCAAACTTAACCTATTGAGAAATCACAATAAATAAACAAGGTACAAAAGGGGTTGGTCGCGGGGAATTTCCTTCTTTTTCTCCCACACGGCCGGAAGTTTCCTATATTGTGTATTTTGTAATTGGGAAGTTGAAGTTTGTGCAAATCACGCGGCCACCTTTCTCCCTTCAAACCTCCAATATCAAAACTTGCAAAGGGGAAAAATGTGCACGGAGGAATTCGTCTTTTCTCTTTGCCCATATTAAATTTAATTATGCTAGGCTGTTTAATCTAAATTGTATATCTGCTCTTTATATTAAATGGTAAATCTTGTAAATTGTTATCATCTACAAGTGTTATTAATATTAAAAGGTGAAAATGCCTTTGCCCATTAAAATAGTTAAGAAAACCTACAATAATAGCCAGAATGATCCAGGGAAAGTTTGGAAATATCCCCATTTGATTTCAAAATTAAACGAGTTCTTCAAGCATGATGGTTTTCGATCGGATCTCCAAAGAGAGGCTGTTGAAGCTGTGATTGATGGTAATTACATTATTCAATCAGCTATAAATTTAAGTGTTCACTTCATTTTTACAATTTTATAATAACAATATATTACATGTTTGATTTTGATACATTCATTAAATCAGTATTAATTTTATACCTAGTATTTAAATTCTTTAATCTTGTTTTAATTTATAAGGTTCTAAGGATGTCTTTGTGTCAATGCCGACTGGAAGTGGGAAGTCTCTAATCTATCAATTCCCGGCGATGCTAAAGGATCGAAAATTCGCAATTGTCTTTTGCCCTTTAATTGCTCTTATTCAGGTATTTAAACCTTAATAATATATTAATTATTAATACTCTGATTTTATAAATCATTTGCAATCGTTCATAAACATTATGCTCATTATAAATACATTGATTTCATAATCATTAATCTGTAATAAAATTAAATTTGTTCACTAAATATTCGCTACTAAACTTAATTGGTTATAGGATCAAATGGAACACATGGGAAAATTGAAAATCAGAGCCGAAACGATCAACTCTAAAATTACATCAAATCTTCGACAACAAATTTATCTTGATCTTTTTTCAATGAATCCTTCAACTAAACTTCTTTTTATTACACCTGAAATGGCTGCTACGAAGAATTTCCTTGTGAGGCAATTGTTTCACAAAATATTCAATATGATTTTATTTTGAATTTATATTATTATAGGATAATTTGGACAAATTCACGGAGAAAGATAAAATATCATATTTCATCGTCGATGAAGCGCATTGTGTTAGCGAGTGGGGTCATGATTTTCGACCCGATTATCTCAAACTTGGTTTCCTGCGAGAGAGATATATGAATATTCCATGGATTGCACTTACAGCCACTGCGAATCCAAAAGTAAATTATTTATTTTATAAATTAAAGATGTAATTTTATAAATATAAAGTTTAGTAAAAAAAATATAGTAGGATAGTCTTATATGAATTAATATTTATGCGTCTATATTTGAAGTGTCTCTGTCTATTTAGGTTGTCGAAGATATTCATTTTCAGCTGAAGTTAAAAGAGCCAGTGGAAAAATTCAAAAGTCCTTGTTTTCGTTCGAATCTTTTTTATGATATTAAATTTCAAGAGTTGATTAAAGATGACCTTCATGATATTGTGCAATTTGCCTATGAATGTCTTGGAGAAAATTGGGAGTCTGAAAAACCAGTGAGAATATTTTATTATTTCAAATCATTTAAAAACGGTCTATTTTATAATTATCATTTAATTACTATTAAATTATATAGTTCTAATATAATTCATTTTTATAAATAAATTGTTTATACATATAATTTTTAATTCAAAGGCTTTAAGGAATTGTGGTATTATATATTGCCGAACAAGAGACAGTTGTGAAAGACTTGCTACAGCCTTAAGTGATAGAGGATTGAAATCAATGGCTTATCATGCTGGTAATGCTCATGATAATGTTATTGTGTTGAATTTTTACTAATTTAATTGATATTTAGGTACTTAGAAATGAAATGCTATAATGTTAACATTTATAGGAATTTCATTGAAAGAACGAGAGAATATTCAATTAAGTTGGATGAATGGAGTTGTTCCTGTAATTATCGCCACGATAAGCTTTGGGATGGGTGTTGATAAATCTTCAGTTCGGTAAATAATACATTTAAAATGCTAATTACTGTTTAATTTTTAACTTAAAACCATTAACATGTATGATATGAATGAATGAACGAATGAATGCATTAGCTATTAACTTTATAAATTGATTTTAGTTTCGTGCTTCATTACACCGTTCCTCAATCAATCGCCGCTTATTACCAAGAATCTGGTCGCGCTGGGCGTGATGGGAAAAATGCATTTTGTCGAATTTATTATTCAAGACAGGATCGAAATTCAATTAATTTTTTGCTCTCTCAAGAAGCATCTAAAGCAAAAACTGAAGCTCTCGGAAAAGCTCTCATAGAAAATTTTGAAAAGATGGTGGCATATTGTGAAGCAAAGCCCGTTTCATGTCGTCATTTATTCTTTTCTAAATATTTTGCTGACAAACATTTGAACCCTTGTTTAACGATGTGCGACGCTTGCAAAGACCCAAAAGAAATTGAGAAATTACTTGGATCTTGGGATTATCTAGAAATGACGAAATACCAAACATCTCAAGTTGCCAATTTGTCTGTTGACGGAGTAGATGAAGATCTTTATGGAGGAGGAAAATCTGGAGTGCGAAGAGAAACTGCAGAATATGAAGGTAATGTAGAGAAAAATGTATTTAAATAATTAAATGTTAATTAGGTTAGTAATAAATAAAAAATGCAACTTCTAGATTATTCAAATATCTAATATAAAATAATAATTAATTAATTATTAATATTTTAATAGGTTTATGTTATTCAAAAGAAAAGAAAGCAAAGAACGATTTAGCAGATGCCATTAGGAAGCAATTTGAATTGCGACGAGGGTCAAATGGTGACAAAAGGAGCTGTCGTGGTGGTGGCAATAGCGCCAATGCATTTGTCACAGCCTCTTCTCTTATTGATCAGAATTTCGGGTCAAAAAGTCGTGTGAGGGCCGCGAGTTCAACTTCAGTCAAAGTCTCCGGTTTGACTCTTGTGGTCCGAGAAACTAACTTGAACTATATACGAGATAACCTAAAGAAAAACTACGACGAAATGAAAAGCATGGAATCTATTGCAGAACTCACGAAAGAAGATCTTTTCAACTGCGCTGTTGAAGCAGAATATGGAATCTTTACAAAAAATAAAGTTTCTTCAGTTTACAAGAACGATTTTGTGAAATTGGTAAGCTAAAGTGCAATTTAATATTATATTTAAACACATTACACAAAACCGCCATGGTCGCATTTCTAACTAAAAATAATACAATTGAGGATATATAATAATTTAATAAAAATATTTTAATAGGTGGCTGGGATTAAAAAGGATACAAAAGATAAACAACTCACTCAAATTCTCTCAGCTTACAAGCGAATGGAAAATGATGGAAATAATGAGTTTTCCAGTTCACCTCTACCTTCATCCTCCACAAACACATTTCAAAGTCCAGATTGCAACGAGCTCAGTTTATCATCAATTGACATTATTAAGAATTCATCTAGCAGTAGCAGCATTGGAAATTCCAAACATACCAAACCCGAGAATTTGAATCTCACCAAGCTAGAAGTGGAAAAAAAGAAACGTGCACCCAGACAAAACTTTCCCAAAAAACCTCATGAAAAACAAGCTTCAATTACTTCTTACCTTAAAAGTACAAAAGTGAAAGCTGAAGAGCGGAAAAGTCTCAAAGTTTCCCCAGAAATTCACAATGATGTGGTTTTTGAAAGTGGAAGTCACAAGGAAATTAACGAAGATTCAGATAGCCCAAAGTCTCTCATTATCGAAGAAAATTTTGACGAAAGCGCTGGGAAAGCTAGTGAAGAAGTTCCTATTTCCTCAGTTGCTTTAGTCGACAGTTTAAGAAAGAAAGAAGATGCAAGGAGGAAAATAGAATCTGAAGATGTATTCGATTGTGCCATTTTATCACAAGAAAGTTCAAGCTCAAGAAAGCGGGTTTCAACTCCAAATATGGAACATCAAGCAAAAAGAATTAAGAAAGAGGTTCGGAGAAATTCAAAGAAGCGTCATAATAAGCAAATAATTTACGATCTCTTCGGGAATGAAATTGAAAGCCCAAATCAAGACGCTTTTCCAATTAAATCTAGCATGACTATTATCAAAAAAGAAACAAGTATGAAAAGTGATTCCAAAGTTGCGAGCGAATCTTCTAAAAACCGACCTACTTCGGTATCAAAAAACGACGCTGGAAATTCAAATCTACAAAAAATAAAGGTGAAAAGTCCTGGAACTTTTGGAAATTCAAGTGACAAGGACAAATTAGATGTTCGTCTTTTGAAAGTGGACATGGGGAAAAAGATGGTGGAAATCCTCATGCCTCATTTTAGAAAGAATATTTTCAAAGACAAAGAACATTTCAAGATCACTGCAAGGAATTTGTCGCACAAAGCTGTTGAGAATGGAATTAAAATTACTGGTAAATAATGCTATATAATTTAATCATTAGCTCATTGTTTTATCTTTATAGAATAAGTAAAGGTAGTTGATATTTATTAAAATTATGAAATTGAAATTAACAATCAAAAACTACCTTTATAATCGCTAATAATTACTTTTCAACTTTCAGACATGAAAGGATTGACAGCAATGGTAAACGAGAAAATTTCGCAAATAAGTAAGAAATGAATTTCAAAAATAAGTTAAGGTGTGAAACCGTAATTCTTTTCATTGAATTAGAAATGTTTGTAATTATATGTCTGTTGTGCTGTGATTTCCAATGATAAGAAATGAATTCAGATGTATATTATTTTTATATCTTTTAGTCTTTATTTAATAAGCGTAATTAAACCGGGTGAAAATTCTTTGATTTTATTGATAAATATAGCAAATTCCAATTTATAGGGAGGTATTGTTTGAATGTATTTTTAATGATTTCGAAAGATAGGAAGTTTATCAGTTATAAGAGTTAATGCAATTTCCAATAATTTAGTTTAAATTGATTAAACAAAGATTCTTCAGGTATTTTGAGTTCATCATTTCCAAAAATGCAAATGTTGAGAAATATACTTTGAATTATAAGTTCATTTAATATTATTAAAATATAAATAAATATATTCTTATATATCGACTTTTATATAGTTTATCTTTCATTTCTGACAAAAATATATAAAAGTACCAGGACGTAACGAACCGATACTACCATTACTAAAATATTATTATTATTACAATTAAATATACAAATATTGAACGAGTGTCAGTAGGCCTTTTTAATAAATTAAGACACCTTTTCATATAACATTAAAAAGTTGAAATTGACATTAATTACAAACCACCATCAATAAAATAGAACTAGGCATTCTAAATATTAAATATTATGTAAGTCTATTTATTAAAATATTGCATTTCAATTGTCGATTTAAAGTAAGAGAAAAGTTACAAATGATTTGAAGCTGCCAGTTCAATTTATTTTTAAAATATTAATTAAAAGGTAACGTTGCAAAATCACAACGATTTTAAACGAGCTGCATGAGTTCTTAAAGAAATAACTATCTCAAACGAACCATTTGTATAAGTCAAGTTTAGCTTAATTAATAAATTAATTACCTAATTAAAATTTCCATATAGTGCTTGCACATTATTAAAATACTTATGGATTGTCAAATAACTCACAGAAAGTCAGAAATCTAATACACAGGTAAAAAGGAATTATATATCTCCCATTATTGATGTTACAAGTACATAATGATATGTAATAAAAATACAATAAGTACAATGTGGAACGTTAATACGTATAAAGAAAGAACTCGAAGCTGAATCGTGTTCAACTGAGGAATGCATTAGCTGGCTATGTGTAAAATAGTTAAAATATTACTTGTACTATCTGACCCATTCAATTCAGTGATATTAATGACTCAAATCTATTTGATCAAAGTAAAAAAAAAGTGATTACCTATGTATCTAGTAGTTTTCAATTCATTATGGCATTTTTGATTCTGTGGTGTTCATTGGAATGATCTCATCGAGATCCCCACCAACCAAGTCGGCATTTTTAACTTTCTTCTTTGGAGCCACCGAGTTTTCTCTTCTTCCTGGAGCGATCGCGTCGACGGCGTCTTCAGTCAAGAATTTGTAAAGAGTCATCGGGGCATAAATCTTCGAGCCGTCCGTCTCACTATTCATGTTGAAATCTTCACAAAAGCAGAGGAACAAAGTATCCACCGTCATCTAAATGATTTACATACAAGGTAAGCATTTTATATCACAGTTAAATCATTATTATTTTAGTTTAAAATCACCTCAAATACTGAAATGACGCAATGAGCAACAAAATAGGCGAAGACGACGACGAGGAAAACTGGAACGGCGTAAAAATACAAGCGCTCATCTGACTTGAACACGAGGAGCGAAATCAAACCAGTCAAAGCTGCCGTAATGCATTTGGCGAGGAAGAGAACAAAGTCTCCAATGCTGTTGATTAATGCGATCTGAAGACCGTTGGCGGTCAATGCACCAAATGCCTGGTAAATCATTGGTTCATTATTCAAGATAACTTTATAATTCAGCCAGCGTTGGAATTTAAATTAATTAGTTAAAAACATACAAGTCGAGATGCATTGCAGAAATTTGTTCCTTGGATGGCGATAACTGTGTAAGCGTTATGATGAATATATTGCAACGTTCCTTCTAGGCACTTAAGACAACATCCGCAGCACTTCATGCAGAACTCCATTGCTTTGTTATCTTCCCATTTTCTCAATCTAGGAAAAGAAATTAACAATTAATTACCACTTCCATCATTCTACCACTTCCATCATTCTACCACTTCAAAAATTATTAAAAGGTTAGTCACTTCATAAATTAGATGTTTAAGATCATTTAAGATGGTTGTAGCAAAACAACTAATTTAACTGAATGCTTTTAAAATTATGTAAAACAAATGCTTCTCTTACACTCTTTGCATGAATGTTAAAATGAGACGAGGAACTTTGACAATTGTGATAATCAGTGATCCAAGAGCCATTGATCCAATATGATATTTTACAAGACGCCAACACGATTCAAACACGACGCATTTCAATGCAGACCGCTTTCTAAATATTAAATTAAATGTCATTAAAAATGAAAGAAGTAATCTCC
This sequence comes from Neelides sp. FZ-2019, assembly GCA_009869795.1. Taxonomy (NCBI): domain Eukaryota; kingdom Metazoa; phylum Arthropoda; class Collembola; order Neelipleona; family Neelidae; genus Neelides; species Neelides sp. FZ-2019. Next base: position 100,568 of record VJMY01000173.1, read on the forward strand.
CGCCTTTAATATTTCAGGAAAAACAGGATATAAAGTTCATTTGAATTTGAGCAACCTTGAAAAGTACCAAGTTGAAACGGAAGTTGCAATAACCATTTGCTGACATGCTAAGATAAATTCCGAGCACCAGACCAAGCCAATGACGTAAACGAACCAAAGGTATTTTATCCAAGCTCCTTCTTTATATTCAATCAACTTCATTCCTAAATATTTAATAACTTATTCAATTAAGATTCCAATTGATAAACATTTAAGTTGCGGCATTCACTCACCGGCCCTTGTTGCGAATTCAGTCGTTTCGTTTCCTCCAGGAATTTCATCACCACTTCCATCTTTATTATCAAACAAATTTCTCGTTGAGGGCAAATCTAAAAAATCACCATTTTAAGTTAAATCAAAGAATACGAAATATAATTTTGAGAATACAGTTTTGGACAAACCCGCAGTTGCCAAACAAAGAACGACGAGGAGCCAGAAAAGGAAAAAGATTGTTAGAGCAATGTACGTGATGAAAGGTTGAATTAACAAACAGGGCATTTCCCATAAAGCTTTTCCAGCCTCACGAAACAACTGAGCTATAATTGCTACTCGACTTCTCAAGTAAATTGCAATTATAACAAGCACAACCTAAAATGATGAATTTATCAATACATTAATAATCTATTTAATTAATTCAATTTCAGTTAAAATAATAAACAATTTAAAAATAATTCTTATCGAATTAATAATATAGCTAACGATGAGAGTGTTTAAAGTATTTACAGAAATGATTGTAGAGATGATGCTGTATGTGAGAAATGCTCGTTCGTTCTTTACGGCTTCTTCAAGAAGTCTTTCTGGTGGTGTTTCATCTAACACTATTTTTAGCTCATGGTAAGTAAACCATAAAAAGACACTGAGGCCTAAAATATTATTATTTAATTTATCAGTTTGATTTCAGGTTTGATAAACGAATTCTTAATTAATCAATGTTTTATTTTAAAATACCAATCGAAAGAAGGCAAGATGAAATAAGGATGATATAAGAAAATATGGCTGTCATCCAATGCATCATCAATACAAGTAAAAACGAAATAACTAAAATTATAAAAATTAAACAAAATTATTTGTCAACTCTGTAAAATAAATCAAACGCGCAAGTTAAGTTCAAAATATATTAAATAGTTGGTAAAATAAGGTTAAATAAAATTGTCTTAGTGTTAATTTGTTATAAAATCAAAGTTGAAAATCAATATATATTTTTTACCGAAAGAAACGACAGTGAGCCCAAGCACAATTTTCCAAGTCATTGCAAGATCTCCGAGGATTTGTTTGAAGATGTTCAAATTGTTTAAATATTCAAAAATGTTAATAGACGGAACAAATCTTGCATGAACATCAGACATTGGATTCGGAATGCAACGTTTCATTATTGGAAGACTTAAGAAAGTATTCAAAATTATATTTCAAATAGTGATTTTTAATATGCAAACATTTTCAAATTAAATTATTCCAACCTAGGATAAATAGGAAGCTTTGGACATATTTCATTGCCATAATCTAATTCGATCAGTTTCCTTTGGTCAAGAATGCTTGATTCTGAAGTAAAATTGAAATCATACCTGAAAGAAATAATTTCATTTTTAAGTTTAAGATTTTCATTATGAGCGTCGAAATTCAATAATTCACCTACCGACAAAAATGTCTTGTCGTGTTAATAAAATATTCTTTCATATCATCGTAGGAATTAAGCTCAACGTCTGGACATTGACTAACGCAGATTTTTGCTGAATTTTCCAAATCTTGTAAGTTAAAAAAGAACACATATCTAAAAGGAAATAATAATTTTAAAGTATCAAATTAAATAATGATGTTATATTAAAATCAAATTAATTAAAAGCATAAAAATTCCTACGGTTTGTCAGTCAAATCTAGTCCAGAAATTGTAAAGTCTCCAATTTGTTCATTAGGAGAACCGCATATATTTCCGAAGGAATCCATCCCATTCATCAGACGAAGAGGATTTCCATATACAAAGGCAAAGGCGGAAATGAGGATCTATTGTGTTCGGAATGTTTATTTTCTTTAAAAATTTTAATAAAACTTTAATAAAAATGAGGATGCCGACTAGAACTAACCATAACACAACAGAAGAGTATGTATAAAATAAGAAATGGAACATCTGTGCATCCTCGAGGTTTGTCGGGCTCAATGGCGTCATTTCCGTTCTCATTGTCATCGGATCCTTTAAAGCAGCAACATAAGCTCGAATTTGCCTTCCGGTCCGACATCTCAGGTTTTGATTTTCATAAAATTTCCTTGAGTCCAATTCTTTTCGATTTAGTTATTTAATCGCTACAAAGAAGGAGGGTAGAAACTAAAAATTCAAAAGAAATGGTTTTGCAAAATTATAAAACTAAAAAATAACGTGCATTTTATATTATATTATTATACGAAATTATATTATGAGATTATTATATATTATATTATGAAATTATTATATATTATATTATATTTCATAAAAAGTACATATGAGATTAGAGACCTATTTAAAATAAAAATTAATGTTCAGTTTAATTTACCAGTAAAAATTAAAGTTCAGTGGCTCCAAATTATTTACCTCGATAAGAGATCAATTTTAAACTCATCATTAATAATAAAAAATTATTATAAACGCCAATATAATACAGATCGAAATAAATCAAGTTGTAGTAATGACTAATCAATCAGCAATGTTAACTAAAAGTAAATGAAACTGAAGGAAGCTTAAAATGGCACAAAAAAGCCCAATTGGAGTAAATGACTGTGTTGGCTTGTGGAATTTTTTGAAGGTTCCTTTTGAATATATATCAACAGAGGTGGATTATCAATACGCCTAATGAGTCTGAGTGAAGGTGATCGAAGTTGAATTAGAGTAAACTACCAAATAAATGACCTCATTGCTGGCAATAAAATTGAAGTGTAAATTCAACTTCTCTCTCAATTCCACCTCCTTTTTTATCTCTTCACCTTCCCAAGTTTAGCAGATGGAAACTCCGATGAAAGTCTCAATGTTCCCTCTTTGCTTCGATCTCTGTCTTTTGCAATGTCATGTTGCTTTCACTTGTTTCCTTTTCGCCATCGCTTACACCGTTCTTCGCTTCTTTGGCATTCTAACACTTTCATGAATTTTAAATGCAATTTCCTATGGCTTTAAAGCACATTTAGTAATGATTTGTGAAATTGTCATTAGGTAATATATTAAACTTTTTAACTTTTTGTTAAACTTTTGGTTAACTTAAAAGAATGTATGAAATCGAGTGATGAAGTGAGTTTGATTTTTAAAATCTATTGGAGAATTTAATCGATAAATGAAGTTGATCATATTTTATTAATGTGATTCTTTAACGGGTAGGACGAGTCTCGTTGGTGTGAAAAGCGAAAGGGATGAGGGCAGTGACGAAGGTTTTCTGCGCAGGTTGTTGGGTCTTTGGAACCGAATTCGTGGAGTTTCTTTGATATTTCCACTCTCGAATGGGAGTCAGAGGCACACCGGCGAGCTCAATCCCACCGCGCTTCGGGTAAATAACTAATAGCCTTCCGCTCTGAATAAATAATAGTTAATCATATAATAATTATTATTTTAGGAAGGAATTTGGAAAGATGTGCTTCATTCGGTGCAAGATCCATTGTTTCCTCACCATTCCAACTCTCATCCTCTTTATTGCCTCGAATCCGGGTAAGTCTCTTACTCTCATTTTCCTAGCATTATTCTACAAGTGAGACATAAATGAACCGGGCACAATTTACGGCATAGGAAATAATTTAAATTGGTTATTTGCAAAACTGTGCGTTCGCTTGCTGGAGAGGCTCTGGAGTAGACGAGAGTACAAGTGGAACGTAAATAAATAAAAAGTGAGTCTGGTGGTTCTTAACGAGCCAACTCGGGCTGAATCACTTTTTTATTTCATCCTCAATTCTCGATTGCGAATTTGGAATTTCTCTCATAGGATCATCAAGAGCATGGGTTCCACTATGGGCTTTCCTATCTTTCTCAGCGTTTAATATTAAAAATGAGACGGAGATGATGACCGTGGAGGAATGTAGGAAAGAGAAGGAACAGTCCGACGGCGTTCTTACATTAGGAAAAGTAATGTCGAGTTTTCTGGAATTGAGATTGCGAATTGTAGATTTTCCTCTGGTCCTCATGAGTGTGAGCTTTTGGCAAACTTGTCTAATGGGCCTTTTTATTTATTCCATTCGGAAGGGTAATAACCATTTTTATGTTCATCCGCCGGCCATTAAGGAATTTTATCAAAAGGCTGAGCCGGTCCTATCTTACAATATGCAATCTTCAATCATGTTTGTTTTATTCCTTCACTCCCTTCCGACTCGGAGAAATTCGAGATTTCAACCTCAACCTCTTTTTATTCACGAGTAGGCAAATTATGAGAAAACTTTACATTTTTCATTACTTTTTATCCCCCACTTTTCTATCCTGTTAAAAAGCGTAGAACCTCCGTTTACTCATTTCAAAATTTTATTAACACTTTTCCTCATATTTTATATCGTGTAAGGATGACTGTATAAATCATTTAGCTTTTATTTAACTTCTTCTACTACTTCTTAAGACTTTCCTCAAGCGATGTTTAAGGGCTAAGTAACAAGATTTATCCATTTAAAAAACAACCGAGATTCCAAATAAAATGTTTTCTTTTCAACACTAAAAGAATAAATTAATTTATAACTATCAGGTAGAATAGTTTGTATTTGCATTTACACATATATGATAAATATTTCTCCATTCACACAGTTAATATATTACATAATTCCTTCTTAATTTGCTATACTTATTAGTTAAATTGAATTAGCATTGAATGGGAAATCGCTAATGGATTATAAGAAAGGTAAAGTTATTTTGAGTTGATGAGCTGTGAGGTAATCTCATTTCCAATCTCTTTGTATACTTTTTTGGGCCCTAATGGAATGAGTGTATAAATAATTACTTTAACTTTTATCGCGTCTCGAATCTAATGTGGAGGCGTATTGAGGATTCTTGTTAAAAGCCGAGGCTCACAATTCAATTATATCGTAATTGAAATTACAGTCGGACTTCCGCATTCACACTTACGGCCTCCATTTAATGGAGATTACAGGGGGCGGAGGTAAGCATTTGGTGTGTCATTTAGAAATCCGAGTCTCGACCGTTTTTTCCCATTCATCAAAGGAAAAGTGACTTGGAGTAATTTGATGCAGGAGGTTAATGAATGTGGGTTGATGGTTAGGAGGGATGAGGGAGAGAAACATAACTCTCCCCACTCAACTAATTAGATTATCTACTTGAGCCCGTAAATAACGACCTGTTAAAGCCTAGCTCAGAATGTTAAATCCTTGGGTTCTCAAAGAAAGAAATCCGGCCGTTGTCTTCTGAGGAATTATCAGGAGAGGAGCTGTACGCCAAGGACCGAACCTCTGTCTTGGAAAAAGAAGATTCGTAATTCGGGGAGAAGTGCTGCTCGGCCCTGTAGATTTAGCTTCTTCCTAATTCCTCACTTTCAGTCCCATCACGTCTTTCTCTTTCCTTCCTTTATCTCGTTCGAGAGTGAGCCATCGAGGCCTCCATTTATTAACTCCTAATGTCCTCCAAAGAAGAGGAACCACTCCCGAATTTCCAATTGATTACGCCACTTAATTTACTCTGTCATATGCAATGGCCCACGATGGACTAGTAAACAATCCAGGCTGTATTTACTTCCGAGGTCAAACCCAGAGTTTTCAATAACTATTTAAAAACTCGAGAAAATTATATAAATATAAGATGAATTTTTAATATTTGCGCAGTCTTTTTTGAACTATAATAATTATTTTGTGATATTTATTATGTTTAATTTAAATCAAAAATATATTTAATTTAAATCAAAAATATGTTGGACTTTTTACCTACAAATGCTTTTATTATTCGAGTTTTGCTCGTATTTTTGGTTTTCATCTAGGGATTGGTTTTGATAGGAATTTACGCGTGCTACGCACATAATGACGCAATATTTTCATATTTATTTTAAGTGAGAAATACGATGAGCTTTGGAATCAAAGTTGAAGTGGATTATTAAGTTAATACTTCGACTTAACACACTTTGATATGTGGATTAGACGTACATTAATTCTTGTTAGAAAACTTTTCTTCTGGCTCGATAAATCTCAAATAGACAGAATTCTTTGAGAAACTCAACTTTTTTGTCTGATTAACGGAACTTTGTACATTGGTCTAATAATACTAATAAATACGTGTCATCGATTTTTTTCATTTAAAGAGACAGGTGGAGAGGAAAAGATATAAATTCATAGTCTCCCAGCCGTCTGCGAGGGTTCAATGACAGGATGTCTGGAGAATTAATTTCTAATCTCCGCCCGGAACAAGAGAGAAAAGCTAAAAAGAAAAGTCTCCTTGATCAAAGGAAATTAAGAGTTGTGAAGTTTGAAGAGTAATCTTTCTTCTTCTTATCCTTATGTAATTAATGGAGATCCTCCAGATCGAGTGAATATTGAGAGGAGAGTAAATGTTTGAATTTGGGATTATGGGGCAAACTTCTCTCGTTTCCTCCTCTTATCTTCTCCTGTGCCTTCTCTTCCCTTCTTTCGCGATCAGAACGAAGGAAGACATTCTCATAAAGACAAACTTAAGCTCTCACTTCCTCTTCGCGCTCTTACAAGCTCCATTTCCTTCATTAATCCAGAGCATGAATGATAATAAACTTCTCAGCTCCTTCCCTCAAATCCTGTCACTCATCTCCAATTTTCAAATCTTGAGTGAAGTGAATGACACGTCTTGAAATTTCATCTTCTTCAACACGCCGCTTGATATTATCCAGATATAATAAATGCCTTACATGATATATCAGTTATATGACTATCTTGAGAGTATAGTACGCACATAGATTATATTATGCTCTATATTAAATTGTAGGTTTAAGTAAGTTACTTGAGCCAATAGAATGAGAACGGTGAAAGTTTGAAACAGTGAAGTTAACTTTATACTATAGGGTGGGTGGATTCTATGACAGAGATTTCTGTGATAAACATGAAATTCCTTTTGTGCAACAATTTAATTATTTTCTCTCTTCTGCCTGTAACTGTTTGAGGTTAAGACGCTTCTTCCCATTATCTCATCTAAAGTATGAATAACTATGTTGGGAAGTTCTTGAACTATTCTTCTGAACCACTTCTGAACAAAGCTCTTCCGAGTCTGAAGAATCTTCACATGACGAATTAAGTAAGAGATGAGGAAATTCTTCCAGATCCTCCTTTTTCTGAGGAAACAAAAGTTCTTATCTTTGGTTGGTTACTCCAACAATCCTTCAACAAACGTCTGTATGGTTTAGTTCAAACCACGAGGGAAACTCTTCCAACAACATGACGAACGTATACTCATTGACAAAACTTTTACGAGACATTATAACGTGACAAGGGCTATAATGTAAACTTATCATTGAATGTTACATGATACAGCCTGGGGTAGATGTTAACGAAGTTGTTTCTCAAATTACCAAATTCTTAGAAAGAAACATGAAAGGGGAAGATAATGTCATTTATTTCATAAAATTTTATTAAGGTCATTTTGCGTCAAGTACATGTAGGCTGGGCCATGGAAGTCATGGAACTGTGGGAAAGTGGGGAAGTGGAGGGCCTTGTGTAAAACAGGAAAAAATTACAGTTCATTGAGCACAAAAGGAGGCGAGTCGGAAATTCAATTAGAGGTTTCAGGCTGTTTCCAAAAGCCAAAAGATCACTTGCTTTCTATCTATAAACGTGAGAAAAAAGGAGAATTAATTGAAATTTTTCCAAGTTGGGCAATTAGGGAAATGAAATGTTGTGGAGAGGCGGCGTTAGCCCATAAGGATCTTGGTATTAAAAACCAGTAGGATTGAGAGATGTAGGTGAGTTGTCTAACGATTTGTCTCTCGAGGGAGAAGATATCCGAGAAAAGGTCTATAACTGGTTTTACGGGCCTCTTCGGCCCTCTTCACTTTCTCCCGCTCTCAGCATAACTATTGTGATGCGATTGAGCATTGGACGTTAAGTTGATAAAGGGATACGCCGAAGAGCTGAAGCAGAAAACTTTCGGCTATAGAGTCCATAGGAAAAGAGTGAGAGAAAGTAAAGGGGAGTCGTGAGAGGACAATTGGTTTAATTAGAACCTTAGATCCACACTCTCAACTTTCATGACTTTGTTCAAGTTCTGAACATGGAGTAGAATCATCTGCAGGCTCTCAGGCTCTGTTAACGGCCATCTGTATTCTCTGTCCCATGGAGGGGGCGGCGGAGGAGGGCAAAGATATTTTATGCAGATACCCGGGCGATTAACAACTTCACCGCCTCTCAACGTCTACCCAATTTGGGAAATTAGATTTTATTCTTCTTGGCCTCTTTTCAGTCCCCACTCTCAAATTCCTCACTCGCCTCATTTAGGAAGATAAATTAAAAGTGATAATTAAGAAGAAGAGAGAATTTTCTCTTTCCGCCCTCTTTTAAATTTCCCTTTCAATTTATTTTAAGTCCCTTTGAACTTTTCTTATAAATTCTCATCACGAGACAAAAGTCCGCATTGAGCATTTGGATCATCATATATTATTTGGAACTTAACTAATGGGGAAATATAAACGAGGATTCTTTTTAGGACAGTCTGTTTGAAAATACAGACTTATTGCTAAAATAATTTTAATTTATAATTATTTTTAGCAATTTATACGATGAATTTATTCATTCAATCTGGTTGATACACATAATTTAAACATAAGCTTGGAAATTAAAAGTCTCAATGGAAAGATTTGGGTTAATCAGTTTATCTTGTCGGATTAAAAATGATCTGAAATTATAAAATTCATTAGCATCATTAGTTATTTCAAGTAAATAAATAGCCAAGTTTCTCATTCTCTCACGAGCTCCAACGAGAACTTGAAACAAAGGAAGAGATAATTTCCCACAATTGCTTTTTGTTTTCATTCGTGTAAAGGACGATAAATTTGGGCCTTATTCCTTAATTATGCATATATATCGTATTATAGTGTAGGAGTATGGGCCTCTGTATTATGCAATGGCATTTTCCCCTCCGTTCCATTTGAGGACCTCATTTTCGCATTGAAATGTGTATGAGACGCGTCGAGAATATATGTTGACTCGGAAAGGGCAAATGGACTCCTGGCATACTAATAAATAAATGAAGCAGAATGGGAGGCTCACCCCAGTGCTGCGGAATGAATGAGGGATTTAATAGGAGTCGAGAGGAACAAGTAGGAAATTGAAACTAATTAGGGGAAGAGGGCTAATGTCAATAATGAAGCCATAAAAGCTTTCTAAATGACACGCGGTTTTGGACCGGAGACCTCCAGCTCCCTCCGCTGCCCTTTTCCACAGAAAGTTGAGAGAACCTCTGACAGGCGGAATGGATTTACATGGCTCAGAGAACCGCATAAATAATTTCCAAGGAGCCTCGCAGCAGAGATTCCGTCAGCTAATGAATATAAATTGACGGCTCTTGTTCCTAGGATTATTCCACCATGTTCACGGCCGCCAAATCTGGTCGGGGGGCGAAGGCGGCCCTTTGGACCAACTTGCCAGAGACCCCTTGGACAACAACACGGGGCTCAACTTGACGGTCCCGCTCGGAGACAACGCATTCCTTAGATGCAAAGTTCGGAACCTCGGAGAGAGATCTGTAAGTTGGCCATTTATTAAAGATTCCTTTCTTCCACGCTTCATTATCCTCTCCACCACATCACTCACTTTCTACTATTCGAAAATGCGTCTGACGCTCTGAAGAATCCAAGATTTCCGCTCCTATTATTACCCAAGACCTAACTATAATGTGAACTAAACCATTTCTGTATAAGTATACCATACACCTAAATGAATGTAAGAGTGAAAATTGCAATTCGGAACACTTTATAAATCGCAACACTGATCCAACAATGAAAATTTCAACGTTTCCAGCTTATCAGCGTCGCTCGATCGTCGAGCTAGGATTAAAAATAGATCCATTATCTCTTGGATTCCACGAATTTTTTTAGTTAGACTTATGTTTGTGGGCTCATACTTATTCATTTAGCTACTCACTTTTAGGCAGTTTCAAGACACGAGAATCGAGGTGAGGTAAGCGACAAGGTGCCTATTACTTGCGACATGTATTGGGATAGATTAGGTAAAGTAAGCGACGTCGCTTACCTTTTTGTCCCATAGATTTGTTAATTTGGAATAAAAATAATAGTTGTGATAAAAGGTATTTTAGACTTAAAGGTATTTAGAGGTATTTAAGACACTCAAAAACAAAAGAACAAAAGTTTAAAAATGAGTAGCTAAATGAATAAATGTAAGTCCACAAGCACGAGTTTAAATAAATGGAATTCGTGGAATCCAAAGTCGACAAGGAGTCGTTTTTTAATTTCTAGCTCGACGCTCGAGCAATGCTGATAAGCTGGCGACGTTGAAATTTTCAGTGTTGGATCAGTGTTGCGATTTATAAAGTGTTTCGAATTGCAATTTTCACTCTTAGTAACTAAAGAGTTAATTCTCCTTTGCAATTCCTACATATTTTCCTTTCTACTTCTTTTAATGGCCTGCGTGTAATAATAAAGGAAACTAATGTGCTTACACTAAACGTAAGTATTATGTACCTTTTTTATCCCTATTTTCGCTAAATTGATGTGCAGATGTAATTTAATGTAACATCAAAGTCTGTCATTTGTTCTACTTTTCTCTTCGTTGCTTTTTTTTATTTCCGTTCTCTAACGAGGACATTTGATGTGTTTTTCTCTCTTAAAACTCCGCTACATTAAAGTGCAAGCTCGCTTGATACATTTCATCAATAGTGAATGGCTCGTGAGTTCTGAAATTTATTTTTTACAATCTAATTATTCCCAATTCAATTTTCATAAGGGGTGCTCAAAGAATCAAACTACGTTTCAATGCTTTCAACATCCAATTATTACATCTCGTTGCTCAATTTATGCCATTTCACTTTCAAGAGCTTTTCAACTTTTTCCCAACATTTTCTTATGAAAAGTTTTATTTCACGCGAGCGACAGTTTTGGGAAAATCCTGTATTGTTTGGAACAGCTGGTGAGATTCTCTCAATTCATTAAATTGGAGTTAAGCTATTAAACTAATTGAATGTAACAGTAGTTTGCTTGGATTTTATATCGAGTTAATTCCGCTCAAGCTCTGAGCGGCATAAAAGCATAATGGAAATTAAGGAATTCCCTCCGAGGATCTTCAACAAATTGTTTTGTACATGATTGTATTTAAAGACGCATTGTAACGAGTGAAAAATTTCGGAATTTGAGGATTGTGAGGAGAGTGTTGGGCAAAGTGGTGTTCGAAAAGGCGGATTCCATTTCACGGTGGTTGGTCTTCCTCAGTATTTGTAAATCTCCTTGCATTCTCTGATTACAATGGAGGATTTTCAAGATTTTCATCTTGTCCGCGCTGAGAGTGTATTTATTCTCCTCCATCTCCGCCGCTAGAAATGCAAGAAGAAGAATTAAACCGAGAGTGAGAAATATGTTTCGATACATTACTTGTGATGGAGCCGAGGGTTCTTGAGGACAACAAAGAAGTGCCTGTTGGTGCTCGAGTCCTTAGACCAGATATTGGAAATGGAAAAGAGGAATCCAATTCAACCACTTTCAATTTGTTTGACGAGGATGAGTGAGCCTGGAATGCGTGTTTTATCTCTAATAAAATCACTCTTTCCTTCTCTCAGCCCTTTCTATAGGATCTGTATTCCGGGTATTCCCTATTCGGATCTCTCTCCGACGGCTATTTCCTTATTCCCTTTATCCTCCCTCTCCTTAATTACTTTTTCATTCACTATTTCGCCTCTCCTTAATGCCCTAGCTCATTCTATACATCGTCTCCTTTTATTTTTCACAATTATCGAGAGTAATTGGAATTATTCTTTTAGTATCTCAGAGTTGATTTGAAAACAACTTCCATTTACGATCCGAAAAAGGCAATCTCTGTTATTATGAGTTATTTTATTAGGTCAAGACCATGAAGGATCAATTTTTTATTAAGTCAAATTATTTCGATATATTCCATGTTCTTTTCTTATATCATGCGCAATTTAATTAATGATTTCTGGTAGAGATCGTATGGCGGAATAATAATAATATTTATTTAGATCGTTGTGATAGCACGGTCTATTACTTCTATATTGTAGGAAGATGGAGTTTTTGGAAAAAAAGTTGAGATTAGTTTCTGTTCCAGCTTGTCAAGTGTCCGAGGGTTGACGGGGAAGTTAGCCATGAGAACCATTTTTTGCCAATGAGTAAAAGGATCGTGAGAGAGAGAGAGTAGGAGGCCATGGAGCGTTGATCCATTGAGTGTAGTTGAGATTAGAGGGGAATTGACGTAAGGACATGGGCAAAGGACAGGGAGACGGCCAGAGTAACCGTTTCCCGAATCCCCAATCCACCTCGCTCTTTTATTTGCGGAGAAAATTGAAAAATAGTAGGTGGGTTGGGAGAGTGGGTTGGGGAATTTCTGTGTTTGGGTCGTGAAATCTTATTCGTGTCGAGAGTGACCTAATGGGAAAAGACACAAGGGGAAATGAGGATGTCGGGGAGAGGTATAGGGGGAAATAATTGAAAATCCTCCGGTCTCCCTCGTGGGAGACCCGGAGCAGAAGGATTCTCCACCGCCTCTGGAATTATTATTCACGCTTCATTGCCTATCGCCTTTTACAAAGAGAGAGATTGAGTTCGATTCCTTCTCCCTCGCCAATCAAATCGGCTCCAACCGTCTTCAGACCCACCAAGAGAAATTGCAGGAGAAAAAAACAAACGGAAGCTCTCCACTTCCAGCTATATCCATCTTACATTTTTATAAGAATGAACGGAGTTTACATCCAGACACCACTTGGAGAGATAAACGCAGTTTATAGCCCAAGGAATATCTATATAAGATAACTGAACATTTGGTAACTATGCAGAATATTAAAAAATTTGTGCAGAGTGTGACGTCATCGGAGCACTTGAAATTACAAGCTATAAGTCAAGATGGTAGGGCCCACCGAAATTAAATACTAGGTAATTGTTTTTAGACTAATTCGAGTATGCTGATTACGAATCTGAAGCTGGTTTGCGTAGCTCATATAAAATGACAAAGTTATATACATTTAAAGTGAGAAATTTTAGCGAAGACAGTGAAACCAGCATCTCAAACACAGGACGCTGAAATTAAAAATAAACTGAGACGTGTACATTTTGTAGCTAATCAAATGGGCTTCAAGAATATGTATTGGTGTCATAAAATTTTTAACTCGTAGAATGCAATATTAAAAAGTATGAAATTATTCGTGGAATAATTGGTAAAAAAAGGAAAAAAATGAGACTATTTCAATTATTTTCGAGCTCAGATGACGTCATTTTAATAATTTTCTCGTCACTAAGGGCTATGTCGCGAGCTTGTTTATAGTCAATATTTCTGTATATTTGAAAAACGGAAATGATCCGCTATTGATAAAAGATGAAAAGATTCTTCTTATTCTATAAACTTAAGAGCTCTTTTTATAAGTCAGCTACTAGCGTCGCTACATATGACTTTTAGATCGAAGGGTTTCAAAAGATGATTCTCTGTATTACTTATAAAACACTTATACAAATAGTAAGTAATTATTTAATAGGCTTTCATCGTGTTTTCCATTCACCGTATAAGCTAAAATAACATCTGTTACCATTGCAGACCTATTTCTTTTCAACGGAATATTTTATAAAATATTTTAAATATATTTTATACGATCCACATTTAATTGAAATTGACATCCTAGAGTTGAAATTGACATTGTATTCTCCCTAGCTAACTTAATCTATAGATTCTATTCATGGTAAATTTAGGCCAGCATTGAGCTTCTCCCCCTTCACTATTCTCAATTTCCGAAACTACCTCATGTCTTACAAATGTGAGTTTGTGTGGAATTTACAGTCCAATTGTCCTCTTTCCAATATCTTACTATGAATGAGCTCTAATTGATTCTCGAGGAAACTGTGAAGTACGTAATGTCTAATGTATGAGTGGAAGATTCTCCAATGAATTAAAACTGTTATATACATTGATAGTTCGAATTGGAAAGAGCCAACGCTCAATTTACTAAATTACCGTATTGCCTCGATAGATACCCGGGACCCCAAAGTCATTCGGTCCCGAAAGGTGTCCGGGTCTAATCTATGAGTAATTTTATACATCAAAATGCGTTTATTCTTTCATTTTCTTTTAACTTTCAGTTTAATTTCTATTTAAAATGCCAAAAAGGCAATATAATATATCCCTTAACCTAACCTAACTTAAAGTTTTAAAATAAACTGAAATTCATAGTGGAGAAAATACTGAAAAGTACTTTGACGTTGATATTTATTTAAACATGTCCGGGTTCCGAAAGTTACCCGGACTTGAAAAATGTACGGGGGTCGGGGTGAAATATTTTATAGATGTCCCGGGATATCTTTCGGGGCAATACGATAATTGATTATGTAAATTAAGAATTGAAGCGAGCTTATATATGTGGAAAAATTGTTTGATCTTTATATTAGCTACTCAATACTGACTAACTGTATTAGACAATATGGGTATCTGGAAGATTCCAACTCGACTGTAAATAAATGTGGTAGCATTATGTATAAATATAATGCAATGTCTGTGGCTGTGTAATAAGTAGAATACTTTTAATTGCTTTGTTCATTGTGTTGAAAATGTTTAGTCCAAATAATGAAAGTTTAACTTGACACATGATGCGAATGCAGCAAACTTTTGTGTATGTAAGCCTATATTTGTAATTGTTAATATAGCGAATTTAAATGCAAATAAAATTTGGATGATTGAGCGTTATATGCGGAAGGAATGATAGCGAATTATTCTTGGGCTATAAGATCCACAGTTTAGTTGGATGATGAAAGTAGTGGAAGTGAGTGAAAGTGTGGGAAATGTTAGGGCGGAATTTTAAAGGGCTTTTTTCTTTCTCCATATTTAAGAATCTTCAAAATTCCTTTGAAGTGAGGTTGTGTCGGGTGGGACTTCTTCATTTCTTTTTTTTCTCAGATCTCTTGGATTCGCCGACGAGATTGGCATATTTTGACCACGGGTAAAACAACGTTCACGAATGATGAGCGATTTCACGTTCTTCACACAGACGGATCAGACGAATGGACGCTCCAAATTAAATTTGTTCAAAAGCGTGACAACGGAACGTACGAGTGCCAGGTGAGGAGCTCCATAATATTTTATTTTCATATTCTTTATTATGTTTGCACTTCCTCGGCTGCCACTGTCTACTAGCGCAATCATCCAATTACGATTATTACGAAAGCCCAAATACCACAAATATAAATTCAAATGAACAAATATTTGCCACTACGTGGTTTGGTGTGTTTCTACCGAGTTCATTATTTATGAAAGCGACCTGATTCTCTGAATTTCGTCGTCGTTATCATGTCTACAGGGGATTCCATTGTCATCATTCATTTGACATCATATTCATCTTTCCGTCTCCCTTTAATTTTGCTCTGCCACAATTCAATTATACATGAACGTAAGAGAATTGGCAAATTCAGGAGCATTCCATGTAATAAATTTTTTACATTGTATAAATTCCATTTCCATTTGAAAACTGGAAATACAATAAATTTAATTCCAAAATACTTGACTAAAATATTTTTGGCTAAATTATTCTAAAAAAAGAGCATTAGAGAAATAAGTTTAGACTGATAGAAAATATAGAATTCCATAAGCAGATAAAAAGAAAGAATGCAAATTATTGAGATAAGGGCATTTGGGAAGATGAAAGAAACTGGATAAATCCCGAGGCTCATAGAGATAAGTGAGTATCGTATAAATCTGTTTTATTGGAAATGAATAAAATTGTGGGTCGAATGGGAAGCTCTCATCTGTTGAATAGACGGATCAGTTTTTTCTTTTCTAATAAACGTATTTATATATGAGCTCAAGATTGGGGTTCGAGTTAAAGGCCTATAATAAATTTTTTACAGCCTCTTTCGCTCCAGACTGATTGAATGAAATATGAAAAAGGTTACGAGTTATTGGGCCAATTCTCTGACTCGACAGAACTCACATTTGAGATTTTCAGTTCCCGAGGTTCATTCTGGTGTAAAGAAAGTTTATAAAGTTCAAATATTTGAAAGGGGCATTTTATTATATAGCCCCGTGTCATATTGGTAGGAGGAATGATAGGAAAGAATGTGACTTCGCGGGTATTGGCCAACTCGGGAAGAATGAAGAAGAAGTAAAGAATGACAAAGTATCTTCAACTTAATCCGGGTCAATTTTTCAATATTCAGCAACTTAGCTCTCTCACTTTTTTGGAATTCTTCTCTTCTTACCATTTCTTATTGAATGGGAATTTGAGCTCTGGAGTGAAAGACGAGCTCCTGAGATCCAACAAGTATTTCTTACATTCCTTTTATCCTCAGGACTATTCCTGCATTTTTATTTAAAGATAATTTGGGTGTATTGTCAAGTCTCGTATATCTTTCCTCCGAGCCACATTCCCTAAAACTTACTTATAAATAACCTTTAACCGAGTTGAAGACTCTGTGTGCAAAGCGGAGAGAATTTTCATGAAATATTACTTGATTGATTAGCCCATTTCATAAATTAGAAAGAAAGAGAAATGCGGATGGAAATCCGCAGAAACTGCGAAAAGGCCTTGGAGCGAATGCTGAACTTGCGTTTCTCGTAATGAGGTTATTAGTATGAGAAGTAAAGAAGTAATGGATCAAACTCTATAGTGAGCAGCGTGTTAAATATAAGAGAGGAGCACGAGGAGTGAAATACGAGGCCTTATAGACTCCATTATGCTCTCAGCCCGAGCAGTAGCATGGGAAGAAAGTGACATGCGATGAGGCGGAGAGCATAAGATAAGCGAATATTAAAATGAGTAGATTACACAAAGAACTCGCGCTTTCTTTCCGAGATTAACTTTTCTCGCACTTTATCTCTGCTTGTGCACCGAAGTTCATAATCCGCTCTGGTGTTTCCACGAATTTATTATGAAAGTGTAGTTCTCTCCAATGCAATCCACACGAATGATTATAAATATTGAAATGTTTTTGCTTGAGGGTGTTATCGTAATTATTGGGTTTAAAGCTTTAATCACCTTAAAAATTATTAAAACAATTATTCTCATTAATATTTTTGTCTTACTAAAAATTAAATGGTTTTTTGTAGTTTTGAGAGAGTTTTCTTAGAGTTTTTAATTTAACTTTAACATATTAGTATTAAACATTGTATTTTATGAGAAGAGTGAGAACATGGGATATCAGATGTAAATTACAAAAACCAGTTTCAAGACAGAAATGTTGAAGTGTATTTTTCCTATTGAGGGTGGTGTTGAGCAAACTTTGAAGTTTTAAAATATTCAAAACAGTTTATATTCGTTTATTTGTTCTGTATATGCGTCCATGTATGAGATGATAGAGTGGAAAGATGATATTAAAAGCAAGTTTCTATCATCTACTTATGTATCCAGGAATATCTTGAACACGGAGGTCCTCTATTCAAACTCTTTTTCAAACTCGGAAGTTATAAAGCTTGGGCTCTACACGAGTTTCGAATTTCATCCTTTATTCAACTCTGCGAGAGAGTAAAGTTTGCCAATATAAAGTTTAGATAAAAGTGAAGGTAATATTCAGAGATGGAGGGAAATATATGGAATTAATAGAGAGAGGATGGTAAAAGATAAGGGACTCTCATTTGATCTCTTAAAAGATTTATTCACATTGGCAGGGATCCTAGGAAAACCCATTGATTTCCTTTGTCAGCCTATGCTCTCCTTTTTTGACAAATTGAAGCACTTTCTCCTTCCTGAACGGAATATTAAGCGAGTTCTAAAACTCCCTATTCAATAATATTTATTTATTGAATCGACTCATTCTTCGACGACTCCGAACTTCCACATTATTCTCACAATAGAAAATTGGGGCTTTATTCCGCCGCTGATTTCTCAGAGCCCAAAATTCCAAATTGGGATGCCAGTGAGGCAACTCAAGGTTTGACTCCCAAGTTCCCTAAGAATTGTCTGGGTGTGTGTCTGTGTGTACTAAGGTGGAGCTTATTTACAATTTCAACGAGCATTGACTACAACTTAAAAATGAAGCTTGATGACAATGAGGAAGGGAGGGTAAATTATATTTAAATTGTTACATGTGCTTCGCTACATCTTTACAAAGTGTCCCTAACAAAGAAGAAGTGAAAGTGAGAGTCGGCCGGGAAAGACATTATCGATCTCTTTCCAACTCGGTCTATGAATCTCCTTTACTTTCTCTTTCTTCCATAAAGTACTCAAAGTGCATATTCTCTCTCTCGACTGATATATCCGCTGTATTTCATAAAACTGCCCTTTTACAACGTGGCAATATGAGTATGTCGATGAATACTTTTTCCATTGTATAATGCCATTTTCTTGGACTAGGCTTTTTCATTTTTCCATGGGATATTTTATTGGCAATATTTGTAGCATTCAATCTTGCAATCTTGCTAAGGCTCACACTTACACATTTGTTAAGATTATTGTGTAAATGAGTTAAAAGCTCGTATAAATGTCAATTGAAAGGTAATGGTAGCAAAGGTAATAAATATTTATTAGTTTTTAAACTTTAAGAGAAAGAGACGAAAGAGAAGAGGAGAGATAATAATTTATTTTATGCCGTGCTTTGAGAGCATTCATCGTCTACGCACATTTTAATAGTTTTAATCAGCTGATCCTTTGTCCAAAGATCATGAAAGGAAGGTGTGCGTTGGGGAAGCTGTTCATTTTCCTTTAGATGTAATTTGCATTAATCTTGAGTCATCTACATTCTCCCGGACTTTCTCTCGGCCTCTTCCTACACATTATGCATGGAGAGGAAAAGAAAGAGAATTCCTTGCCTAAATTATCCCCCATAGGGAAGAGGAGTTTGAGAGTTTGGGGAAAAGTGAAGGAAATAATGTAGGGTTTCAGGGTAGGAGACCATTATAAATTTACGATGCAGAGCGCGTGCTGACACAATCAGGAAATTTAAGAATTCCTAATTCGCTTTAAATTTCCGGCCATGAACATTCATTACAATGGTACATTACCTCCTTCGACCACATTTAATTTCAAAAACATATTTGGGACATAAATAATTTACTAGGCCAAAAAGTTTCTTTTACGTTTATTGTGTCTCTCGTACAACTCTTTGTCATGTTTTGAACTTTGCCGTCGTCTGCGAAAAGTGAAATTTCGCCCAGGCATCCCCCCACCACACTGTGTGCACTCGACTTTTCATGTAGGGATCTAAACATTCAATGTAGGACATAAAATTGTAAACATGATGAAAGATATATAAATAAAAGTTGAAGCGGGGTTCTACGGTATTCCCTCGGGCAAAAAACTCGGATAAAAGAGTTGAACTGGACAATTTGTTTTCCCAATTTTTCCTTTCTCTCGGTCAATATGTAACTACGTAATTGCCTTCTCCCACCAGCACCAGCTTAGGAGAATAGAGCATTTTTTATGAAGAACAATCATATAAATCTTGTATATAGGCCCTGGCGAAACAAGGCCACCTTTTTTATCACATACATAATACTCGAAAATATTGTGAATCCAAAAATTGAAAGGAACTCGGGGAAAGGGCTGAAAGGAGAGAGAAAAGAAAGAAAAGACCCGAGAGGAAGAAAAAAGGACAAAGGGAAGTTTGAAGCTTTAAACAATTGAGACATTTTCTTCTATACTTACCCGACTCACTTTCCATGTGCGAGGGTACACTCTGTACTTCCCTTTTAGACAAGAGTTCTAACTAAAAGGGAGAAGGAGAAATGAAACGGGTCTTATATTCTCCTTCCTTTGTAAGAAATTAATGATCATTAAAAGTGAACTAATTTAGTTCAAGGAGGAATTGTATAGAAAGTAGATGAGACTTACATGGCCAAGAGTAGGAATCTTCGAGGGAAGAAAGAGAGTCCGAACTGGACAAGGATTAAGAGCTTTTCCATTTCTCTCTGCTACGCTCACTTTTTACATTGACTTTACAGCTCCAGATCTCTTTTTACAAACCAACTTCCTAATGACTACAAAAATACTTACTATTATCTTTTCATTTAGATACACACTCCATCACTTTCACATTGATTCCACTGCTTAAAGCGTCAAAAATTTACCATCTATATATTATAATTTATAAAACTTATGATTATGCCTCTAATTGTAAGATTTCGGCCTATACATAAGTAAATACAAAACAGCATTGTATTTTTACTTAAGTTTTTCATTTAGTTTTTATTTCAATTTGATTCTTTTTAGTAAATTAACTGTATGACTTTTGACATTTCAAAATCCTTGTATAATAAATCGAAATAGACGAATCAGATTTTTTTTAATGAGTTGCTCAGGACAGGAATTTTTTCATTTTGTGGAACCCTGGAGTTTCTTATATGTAATTCAGATATAAATTCCCAATCGTTTCGTAGTTCTCGTCGATTGATCATTGGGAGCCCTGGAAGCTCATTCATATATTTTGGCAAGTTGTTAATACTTCCCCGTACAAGTATATGGATTCAGACGTATAACTCAGATTCACCCTAGTCTATGAAGCGATAAATGTATGAGAATCTCGGCTTAATGTGTAAGATATCAATAAAATATGGAATTCATTCGGGTGAGACAAAGACAAAGCGAGAAGTGAGTCAGAACATTAGTCTCCCTATAGGACCTCCTTTTTCTCAACTCTTTATTATATTTATAATACATAAGATGAGGAATGTCGGCTAAAGGCTTTTATAAATATGATTATATAGGACTTGTTACGCTCATATACGCTATATAATTGAAAGAAAAAGGGTAGGAGCATATAAATATAAATAAGTGTCTATTGGGCTGGTAGTCTTGTCATTTTCTCAAGTTTCGAAAAATTTCATATGGGGCGACGGAGGAGCGGGAGTTTTCTCTCGACTCTCTCTCGACCGGGTAAAGTTAATAAGTAAACTGTGGGGGAACAAGGCTCAATTTCCTGAGTGGAACACGAAAGAGCCCCCGAGACGAAGAGAGAGAAAAATGACTACTCACTCATCGCTCCTGTCTCCCTCAAACCTTATTAATAATTTGATTTCCTCTTTACTCAGCTCCCATTATTCCTCTCTACTTCCCCACACTTCCCACACATTCAGACTTAAACTGATCTTCCTCGCTCACCAGGCCCTCAAACATTTATCGGATTTCATTAGAAACATCTTCAAGTCTTGATAAAAATTTCTTTTATGAGCTTCTCCGTTACTTATTTCTAAACTTAGGACTCGTGAACAGACCCAACTTATTTTTTATTCACTCTCATTTTTCCCAAATGGAATAACGGAATGACATATAAACTTCGAGACAACTATAATACATACTCTTATGAGTCTTATATTTTATATCCTCAGAAAATTTCATATGAATCTTTTTCTTTAAGCCATTCGCCATTCCCGTTTTTTGTATGTTTAACAAAATTATTAAGAAAATATTAAAGAGATTGAATATTATCAAAGTGCAAATTGAGAATGTGAGGAATATGGAGGAGGTCTTGTCTAATCTTGTTGCTAAAAATAGAAGTAGGGCAGAAGGAGGTTTAAAAGAAAATAATTAGGTTCTAATTCATCATGGAATTAATTTCCCTGCTGTCTTGAGGCGACTGATGAGACTATTAAAGAAAGGAATTATCACAATGGGAAGAAAAGCTTTTCTTTATCTCGTGGTATTTCTGACCCGCATCGTTCCCTTTCGATTTATTTCCAAGAGGGAGATAGCTCATTGAGAGTTTGAAATCCTTCTTTGTTGATTAGAGGATTTGAAAGGAGACGGGGACGGATGAGGGAGAAAGTCGAGAATAAAATCCCTCTTCTTTTCTTCGCCCACGAGATTGTCTTTTGAAGATTCCCTTTGTTAATCGTAAATAAGAATCAAGGCACAAAGGACCCGAACGAATGACGTAAAATATTCTGCATCCAATTACTCTCGAGAGTCGGAGCGCATTCTTAATGTAAATATTTAAATTTCCTTTCAACATTTTCACACGCTTTGAAATGAAGTGACTCACATATTAAAATATACTATTAATATTAAAATAACTTCCTCAGGTATATCGTATGCAATAATGTAATGGCACGCGTGTATTTTCAAAGGAGTACTCAACGTGAACGTCGTTTATGTTTGTTTTAGGTATCGACTGGGACGGGAATTGTGTCCTACTTGGTTCATCTTCGCGTTGCCATTCCAGAAGCCTTCATTCTGGGGAATGGCGAATATCACGTGGAGCTCAAAAGCACCATTAACCTTGTTTGCATTATTGAAAAGGTAAGCTAATTGGAAACTCCACCAATCTTCATTTATTTTATATAAATATTCAAGAGTAATTTCGAAATTTTAAAGAATATTTAAGCAAACAACTAAATTGACATCATTTTAATTTATAATAATATATAATATTTAAAATAATTAAATGTACTAACTCTTTAGTATGTAAGGTATTAGATCAAATACTCAAAGCCTAGTTTTTCGGAGTTTAAAGAGAATGAGGTCATTGACAGCGTAGTTGGCAGCTTTGACTAGAAAGAAAGCTTCATGTGAGATCCATAGGCAAGGAGCCAGACCATAATTTTTCCTTCCATTTCCTACTTTTGGTGAAAGTCTCACTCAGCGTCACTGCCCAATTCTTAGGATCAGATAGAACCAAGAACTTGGTCCCACTTCCAATCTCTTTTTAAATTCTACGCTATTGAATATTGATGAAAGTTTCTTAAATCTATAATGAATATCAAAGTTTATTATTCAATCACGCCTTTCATTTTATGAAGTGCAGACATGAAAATATTTTATAAATTTTCCATCTGCTTATACATAAAACATCCTTGAGTCTATTTCTTGTCTAGTCTGGAGTAATTGACTAACGCAATTAAAATAAAGCTTTAAAGGGAACTTTTGCTGGTCTTGAAAGTTTGAAAAGTTCTAATGTAATAAAATTTAAAAAGGATGCAGCCTTTAAAAAGTATATGGAATGCAAGATTTTTAAAAGTTAATTATGTATGAATGTGCAGTTTAAAAAGGCTTGAAAAAGTTCTTGTAAGTTGGAAAGATTCAATTTTTACTTTATATTGTTGAGCCATCTCATATTCAGTCAGACTTATCTTGACCCGTTTCAGACGCATATAGCCGCATATACATAGACTAATATAAAAACTTCATGAACAATAATAATTTTTTGCTGAAGAGAAAAATTGTGCTTGACTACCGTGAAATCAAAGGAGTGTTTCCTCAGTGAAACTTCCTTTATCCGAATCTTACCGAATCTTTTCTTCTACGCATTCGGAAGCATAAAACAATTCTTTTCTACATGATATGGGATTATGTGTGTGTTGTAGCAGGGACTGAAAAGAATATCTTCAACCTCATTGAGTTTCCTCTATAGATAAGAAATATTTTCTGACTCGGGGAATCTCCCAAGAATACACCCATTATTATGCTTTTCCTATTACGTATGTGGGATATACTGTCGTTTATCGGCCACCTTCCTTCTTCTCACAGATGAATTTCATTTTCATGTTGAGCCCTGGCCATTTTTCCCTCTTTCGCATTATCATGTTATTGTATCTGTTTCCCTTTGGTCTGATGTATATTTTGATTATTATAGTGCAAAGAAGAACCGGTGAACATTGTGTAGAAAATGTAAAACATTCTAGTAGTTTACTCTGATGGCTTTCAAGTGATTTTGAGGGAAAACAGGAGGATTTCCTTCTCATGTATTCAATAATTTGAAAATGGAAAATAGCCAGGGCTCCCGACTAAAAGATTACTCTTCACTCTCTTGACTCACAAATTCCATAAGCCTCCTTCAACGGTTAAATCCCTTTCCTTTTTTTCTCCTCCAACATTCGAGATGAGAAAATCTTAAAGTATCAACCTTATCAAATTAGAATCCCTCTTTCTCTCAGCTTTACATATTTAAATTTTCTTTTTACGCATTGACTCTACAATTTTTCTATTTTATTTCCCATCACTTCAAAATTTTTAGGTTTATATTCGTAGAAATAAAGGCTAGCATTTTATTTAGCTTAACGTTTTTCGTAACGTAACGTCGTTTCTTTTCTCAAATATCAAAATATTAAACTATGTTCTTTTAGATTTATTCAATCCTTAAGCGCTTGAGAAATTTCAATTTTTCAAATATATTTACAAATATAATTACTTATGAACTTGGGTTAAATTCCTTAAAGCCAATTAAAATTATGCCAATAAGCTTCTGATTGCAAATCTGTCAACAGTGAGTGAACTCAATGATGATTTCTTGTTATGCTCGACATTTTCAAATTGTGTTTTATAGATTGTAAATAATATGATTAAAAGAGATGAGACGAGTGATGGAAGGATTATGAGGAATGATTAGAAGTTCCTAATCATGAAAATGTCTCTTCTTGCACCTTCGAGTTCCGGAGTGCCGGAGGAGTGCCGGAGGAGTGCGAAGACTAATTTTCATATTCACTCCTCCACTCAAAATTGGTTAATAAAAGGAATATTCCATTAAATTGGAACCAAGGGTTTCATCTTGACTTGACGTAACTTCCTCTCTTTAAGCCTCAAGCCACTTTCACCAACTTAGTCTTTAATTACGACATTTCTCAAGGAGATCCATTCCTCTTTTCCCACGCCTTGAAGCTCTGCATTTATTAAACTTCTTAATTTACTATTAAGAAGTTATCTCGACCACGTACTTTGCCATCTAATATACTCCTTGATAGATCTTCCCCATATTATAAGTATTAGTGGAAAAGGGAAGTTCTGCAGGCGTTGAACGGACGTATTCCCATGATCTCTTCATATAATATAATTTCCTCATTACTCTCCCGGCTCAATATTCAAGTATCATAATTGGCGTTTTGCATGATGATTTAAATTAGCTTATTAAAGACTATGTTTACCAGATTTTGATCTTTTCGATGCTTCCGACGAACAGAACTATGAATTTAAATAAGAAATGTCATATTTTATTTTACAAAATAAATTACGAGCGTCGTCGGAAAAGATTTATATGAGGAAGCTAAGTAAATTACGAGAGTGTGACAGGATGCTTCTATGGGGAACTGTTTGTATAGAGCTTGTAGAGTGTAACCGTATATTTTATGATGCGGTGATAAAGGAGGGAGTCTTGTACTTCTTTTGCCTCTTCCTTGAGGTCTCGTGGGTTCGGGTTTTTTTCCTATAAAGTCCGACCATCAAGAAAATGACAGGAGCGAGGAGAGAAGAGTATATGGGACAATGGGAGAGGTAAAGGAAACCTTTTGAGCCTACAAAATTTTTTGGCACTCTTTTATCCGCTCCTTAATGGATCAAGGCTATATCCATCATAGAAAATGGTGACAAAATCTAATTTAACCTAAGTGTCTCTCTTCTGTCCAACATTATGGTTCCATACGCACTTTCTTCCTTTTTTCATGCATCAAACAATGTGGAGTTTCATATTACTACTCTTAATCGCAAACACTTTTCGAGCAAAAAATAAATTGTTTCAATTTTCTCTCGAGCAATAAATGATTAACTTATGTTCGTTGATTCTTATATGGTTTTTTGCTCATTCACAAATAATTGAATTGGTTAGCGTTAAATAATTAATTATATCTACTATAAAGTAATTTGGGGAAATGAATTTAATTTGTATTTGGTTGTGTGTTTTTAGAGCCCTAAGGCACCCGAGTACATTTTTTGGTATCACAATGAACGAATGATTAACTATGGGAGTGCGAGGGAAGTCTCGGTGATTACGGAACTTGGAAGCAAAACCCAATCCAGGCTCACCATTCACGACGCTCACGTTGCGGATTCAGGGAATTACACTTGCAAAACCGCCCACGCTGATCCAGCTTCCATCATCGTATACGTCTCACAAGGTTTCATTATTATTATTTACTCAATGCTTCTTGTTCTTACCAACAATTCCACTTGCTTCACATCCTGAGGGCATACAGCACTAAATACTTATTACAATATCATCTTGATTATCTACTTAATTCCTTAATTACTTTATTGCTTAATTGCAATAATTCATTAATTGCTTTTGGTTCGTATTTAATTATCATATTCGCACTAAAGGTTATTTTTAATTCATATTGGAGCAAACAATATAAAGAAAATACAGATTCTATATTCTAGTATCTACGTATTTGAAAATTGATTTAAATAAGTGATTTTAGCTTATAGATTTTAGTTTAGTGTTAGTTAACCTTTTGGAAGCCAGAAATATCCTGACTAAATGCATTCTATATTCCATGGAAAATATGTTGAAT